>JAGWEN010001180.1:0-36902 GCA_018703685.1 Orius laevigatus
ATGTCGTGAGAGGGTGTTTTTTGATGGCGGTCGGACAAATCGGCGCGGGATATGATAGATCCTAGCCAGTCCTAGTCGACCTGGCCGTTTTGACAAAATCTTTTTGTTGGGTTGGCCTTCTCCTTCTGATTAGAGTTGACATTCTCAAAGCTATCAGCATCGAATGGGTTCGAAGCTCGCGAACTAAAAAAAACAAAGAAAAAAAAAAAAAAAAAAAAAAAAAAATAAAAAAAAAAAATAAAAAAAAACAAAAAAAAAAAAAAATATAAAAAAAAAAAAAAAAACCACCCCCCTTTGCCTCCTGATGTCCTCTTAGAAGAGACTTGCTCAAGCCATGACATTCGATGTACTCCGGAGCCGATTTGCCCGCATAGTCAAAGAAACGTCCGTTCTAGCTCTAACCGAATACATTCATACATCGCTCGAAGCCCTCAAGAAGAAATGACATCCTATCGCAAAGCCAAAGAGGCTTAATCGTCTCACGTGTGAAACATTTCTAACAAAGCTTATCGCCACTAAATTAGACGCGCTCAGTCAACCCAAAAGTAACGTCATCTATCACCAAATTTTCTTTAATTGATTTTTCTCGAGATCATAAAACGATACCAACACCTCAAAAACGTTATACGGGCCGAACCCGTTATGATACAGAAAATGGACACCGTAAACCCCACCAAGCCCCACCCCCCCCCGCCCCCCCCCCCCCCCCCCCCCCCCCCCCCCCCCACCCCCCCGCCCCCCCCCCCCCCCCCCCCCCCCCCCCCCCCCCACCCCCCCTCCCCCCCCCACCCCCCCGGGGGGGGAAAAGGTCCGTTTTCTTAATAAAATTTGTTAGAATTTTTATTTTTTTCAATGTCAAAAATTTTTATCAATCCAACTTCATTTTAGATAATTCTTTTAACCTTTTTCCATCATTTAAAAGATTTATTACAGCAATTAGGTTTGACTCGATTGGTTGGGATTTTCCAAGTAAACTGTGAGTGGTTCTTGCTATTACAATCGAAAAATACCTACAAAATAATTATAGAAAGATGAAGTTCTACATGACATTTACCAACGCAACTGACTGAATTAGTCTGATCTGGAGACCGGAGTAGAGATTTTAAATGGCTGACAATTTCCGTGTCACCCTGCGCAACTCCCCTTTCACGTCAGGGGGCGCAATTCCATTAAAGGAAGTTTTCCTTTCGAGTTTTGCTCTTTGTTCCGATTATCTGAGAGTATATGGAAATCATCGTCTTCGTTGGGGATGCCATTGTTTGAGGATGTCGGTCAGGGCTGTTGAAGTGATAAAAGTCCAAGCTCGGGGTTTGTATAGTACTTCGGATGCTTAACTCGCGAGTATTTTTTGTCGTGGGTTGGAGGCGCTATTCGATCTGTATGAATATCCTTTCGTATTTGTCGTCTGGCTGTAAAGTGCATGTGACGTTCATCGCCTGGCGTCTGCAGACTACCGCATCCTGTTGCAAGAAGCAGGCATCTCAAATTTTCGCTATCGAATGCCGCAGATAAAAAGTGCACGACACAAGAATTCTTTTCGCTAATTTAAGATTTCGGTAATTAGAAACTCGCCGTTTATGTTACTATAACTATACCCTTTCAGCTTACGAAGCTGATTATGGCAGCCACACTTTTGACGCTAGATTCGAAAAAAAAAAGCTATCTACAGTTAATACCGTCGCTTAGATTTTAGTCTAAAGAATTTATTGTCATCAATAGCTTTGGACAGCTATAGAAGAAGTGCACTCAATAACGACCTAACTTCGTTATTTATAAATACCGAACGGTAAGTTTTGACGATGGAATTCGATTGCAATGCTTGATTTCCTATTTAACTTTTATCTTAGACACCTTTTTGGTAGGGACCAAAGGTCGCAGGAGTAACGATTGCTGGTGCCTACTGTTTAAGGTTGACATAACTCAAGAACTTTTGGTCCTATCCCAAAAAAAAGTGTTCTAAGTACAGAGGTTAGCTAGATAATCGAGCGTAGACCGATTTCGCTCTATCAAGACCTTGTCGTTCGCGTATTTAAAATAACGGAGTTTAGTTAGTCGTTGCTCCGGAGCTTACCATGCTTGTGCGGATCCATTGAACGTTACTCATCCCATCGATTCCTCGCACTAAATCGGTAATGAGGAGTTACTTCGTCTAGCTTTTGTTTTTCGTCATGGTCAATAATTCTGTCTGATAATCGACGGTCACTATCCATGCCAAACCTGCATTGAAACCTGACGAAACACTTCCCTTTGTTACCTTAACCTCAAACTACAGGGACTTACGTATTCCTGATAAATTGAAACTTCGAATTCGTATGCTATGACTGTAAATGCGAAACCGTGGCTGTTAACCGCCATCTCCCATCTGGAAGATACCTCCGACACAACCAGCAGTGATTCCTCTTTATAATATACTGATCTTCGCTTATCAAAGCACGGACTATGAACACGTTTCCCAAGAAGAAGCTGGCTGATCCTCAATTTGTCCCATAAGCTATACAAATCTCAATAAAACCAAATAATCTTGAAATCCAACTTGACATTTCTTGTCGTACAACAAGTGTCGTACTCGCGGTTATGTTGTTGAATTCCGCTCTTCCTCTTTTGTTCGACATTATGTCCGAACCGATTTGTAAAATAAAAAGCTTTTTAAAAATTATAAAAAATATAAAAAAAGGAAAATTTATTATACTTTACTGAAGCTGACGCCAGAGCCATCAGACATGCCTTTCAACTCTCTTATGTATTGAGGAAAATAATGGAGGCAGTTCGCCAAAATTTTGTGTAAAGCTCTTTCCCTGGTTGTGACTCATAAATTTCAACGATTTATCATTAAAAGGGAACTTTTTATTGACCGAATCGGCTATGGCTGCTCTGAACGTCTTCCCTGAAAATTTATAAGCCGAAAAATTTCATTTCGACTTACGATGGCGAATCCGACGTCATAGTACGTCCCACGGACGTGAATTGTCGAGAAGATACTGTCTTTTCCTCGGCTCCATCCCTGGGCTATCAAGTTTTGACTTTCGGTCAAAAATGGCTTTCTCTTCTTTTTGTATCGGTCCAAAAGTCGCGTCATGTTGATTATAGAACGTCCATAGTATTCCTCGGACAAAGAATCATCTAATTCAATCAGCATTCAATTCCTACCTATAAATTACCGATGCTTGGGCTAAAAATGTCCTGGGAGCCTAGAACGAAATTTTAGATTTTTGCCAGCGAATTGTTTACCGCTGCCGATCTTGCCATGGATGATGTCCGCGACGCAGTTTTCCTTATATTATTTTTATTTCGGAGTTTTCGTCTCCCTCCTTCCTGTGCTTCGTCCGCCATTTTGAAAACGTCCCAAATTTGAAATTTTATAGTTTTGCTTCTATCTTCGAAAACTATGCGTTTTAGCGACATGGCCAGAAGTACAAAATGAAAGAGTATTAAATTTTGCGTCTAATGAGTTATTGAATGTCGAAATCGGTCCAGGCGTTCAGGAGATATCGATGGCCAAAGATGACAATTTTAGAGCTCGGGAGAACGGAATGCTCTAGGAAGTCAAATATAGTCATCATGCCGCTAACCCTCAGGTCAATTGAAGCCAGGAAAATGCTTACAGATTTCTAGAAGGCGCTCCAGAACTTTCAGACTCAGGAGACCTCGCTTTGTTTGCTGTATTCTCGAAGCATTTCTATGTCGTCTTCGAATCAAGGTCGTCGTCATGCTCACACTAATGGTCGTCGTGTTACGATCGACGACAATACGTATCGAGAGACCGACTCATCTATTGCTGAATTTTAAACCTAGTCTTTCTATCAAAACATCAATCAAATAACATGTGAAGAATTTCTATCAGGAAACAGGCCCGATCCCCAGCCGCATATCTTGGTAAGATTAGTTTTGGACATAGTCATACCGAGGAGTGAAACGTCTATCTAATATTTGTTTATCTAGGCGATACTGTTCTTTCGAGGTTATTGAAATTTGAAAAACTGAGGGTCATCAACCTTAAGATGTCCGCGCATTTTGTTTATTGGCGAGGCTTTTAAGACTAATTAAAAGCGGAGTTACCCGACAGGAGCGAGTAAATTTTCACGACGAAAGATGGTGATTTACCGTTTTTCTAATTTATATAAATAATAGAGGGAGAAAAAAGTCCTGAAAGCGCTCGCTGTAAAAAACGCCCCGCCCGCATGGGGAGTTGAACTCGAGGAATACAAAAGGCTCGCAGTCTCTCTGATTGTAGCCATAGGTGAGTGACTTCTCTGATGATAACCTTTATAAACGTTTATCTGCGTTTTCGCTTCTGGACCAACGACGCTGAAGATTTTTAGGGCACGCCTCTTTTCTGTTTAACAACTTCATGAACTCTGCACCAGTCAATATAGGATGTATTAGATGGTATCAGCATGCTGCATTAATTTTACGCATTTTCACAGACTTTTATGCTTTTCAGCCGAGATTTTAGGATCCTTTTGATAAGAATTAAAGAAGTACCCTTTTCCTTTTCTGCTAGATTTGACCTCTTTTCAAAAGAAACTTTACAGCCAGATTTTTGACTCTTTTCTACTAAAAAAGACCCTGCGCGCAGTAGGTTTTTGCTGTGTTTTTCAGCGCAGTCATGTCACTTTTATTTATAGTTATATTTAATTTTTTGTTTAAACTTAAATCATTTTTATATTGTATTGAAGACATGAATAAATGTGATGAGCCAAGTGGGTGTTTCTGCGATAGGAAGTAGGAGTTCGTTTCAGTCAGTCTTTCACCATTATCTCAGTCAAAAAGTCTTTAATTTTAAAAATATTTCGTTGAAAAATTTTCTCTTTTGTTATTTTTCGCGTTTTTGACCTTGTGGTGAATACTGTTTGATCACTTATATGCACAAAAGTTAATTAGAAGAAGAAAACACGCGAAAAAACCTTTTGTCCTCATGATTTTTAAATAACAAATGCAAAACAAACGTTTAAGATTTATCATTATTTCTTTTTTATAATTAGCTCAAATTGTGCAAACAAAATAATTAGATAAAAACGGAGTTTGTTAGTTTGAGGACATTTTTTTTGTTTTCGAGTGTTGTGAGGTAAGGAACTTGGGTTATGGTTGCTTTAACGTGATGGAACTTGTTTATAACCTAAAATAACCTCCAGTGATGACGTAAGCGGTTTTAATTGATAAAAAATGGCGGTTTTAAAGAGCCTTTGGTTCTGTGTCGATGAGATCGGGAAGGGGTTCGATGCGTTTTCTTCTTTTCTTCCGCCTTTTCCGACGGCGTGGTTCGGGCTCGACTTGTCGCCAACATTTCTGAACGAGCTGCGACTCATAAACGTGCCTCCGATGAGATTTCAGCATTTTCGTGTAGACCGAATTGACCCTTTCGATTCCCAACTCTTCCTCGCTTTTTTCTTCGTTTTTATCCTTTTCCGCCAAAAGTCGATACTCGTACGGATACACTGAAAATCAATTAACATTTTTTTTGGCCAAAAAATTTTTTTCTTCTTTTTTTTCTGACTTTTCTAAAAACGCGGCCGAAACGCATGTCGCTTGGTCCTTTTTGCATTCTTCACCGACATTTTAAACTAAATCTAAAATATTTTTTCATATGATTTCAGCCTTTTTCAAGATGTCTAAATGGGAAATCTCCATATTGATTATCTGCTCGATAATTCTCCAGTCGAGTTGCAAATCGTTAATTATTAGCAATAATATTAATCCGGAGAGTAGGTTTATTTTTTTATTTTATTTTTTGTTTATGTATTAATCATGGTTTTATTTTTTTTTAGAAAAGCCAAATAGTAATAACTTGTACGATCAACAAGGCGCTGGTAAGTTTTTCATGATATAACCTGTTACTACTATAACCTAAATTAGGGATGGCGGTTTTAGGTTAAAAAACCGGTTTCGGTTGACCTATGACTGGTGAATTGTAAAAGCTAGTTAGACCTTTTTAAAGTCGAGACCCTTTAAACCCATACGTTTGTAGACTGGCCCGGATTATGCGGTACCGGTACTCTGCAGTCGCCGATCGAAATCGATTCAAACTCAGCTTCCGACGTTCATAGAGGTCTTCCGATCGTATTCGTCAATTACGGCCAGTGCGGGCTTCGCGGACAATCAGGCGCGACAACGCTCGGTTTAACGATGGAAGTCGAAAATGGACTCGACGTCGGTATAGCTGCTGGAGGACTCCGAGGCTTCTACAAACTCGATTCCGCCCATTTTCATTGGGAAGCCGAACATATCGTCGACAAAAAAAGGTTCGCTTTCATTTTTTCACGATAATTTTCTAATTTTTTTATTTTCAGGCCTGCATTAGAACTGCATTTAGTTCATTACAAAGATGTCTATTCCGGAGTTGCAGAAGCGAAGAAACATCCTAATGGCCTTGCAGTTATCGGTGTCCTATATGTAACTAATAAATTTAATGTCTGTGATATTAATTATTTTTTTAGAAAATTGGAGAGGCTGATGATGGCATTGCTAAATTGATAAAATCGATGGAAAACGAAGGAAACTTGACGACTGCCAATGAATTCCTTCCAAACGACATCAGCGAATATTTCAGATATTCTGGCTCTTTGACGACCCCCGATTGTGCTGAGTCGGTCCGTCTGGACTGTTTTGAAGACACAAAAGACGATATCGGAAGATCAGCTTGGCTGGTTTAGAAGGCTCCCAATGAAAGATGGCTTTCCGATCGAAAACAACTACAGGGTGATCCAAAAGACTCGAAGACGAAAAGTCTACAATGTTTTATCAAGTTATGTTTAATAAAAATATTTATTAAAATGATGTCTTTTTTTACAAATTTTATTTACAATGTTTACATAAGTTATCTGGCTCTTAAACCTTTCGAGCGCCGATGACGATTCGGTCATCATGCAGAAAAATAGTATCCACATTGTGGAGGAGATGAAGCCCTTTGTAGACGGTCGGATGATGGAAATCCCAACCGCGGGCGGTGAGCGCTCGCATCGCTTCGGTCGGCAGTGACGTAGGAAGGAGCCAGCCTATCGATTTCAAAATCGTATGCATCCCTTCTTGGGGCCAAAGCATGCCACTCATCGAGCAGAGCGGGAAAAAGCTTCCGATACCCATAAACGACGCTGTATTCATCGTGTCGGAAATGACGGAAATCAAAAAACCGAAACACATTCCGCTCAGTCCTTGCAGAATGAGTAGGATCGACGTCAAAAAAAAGTTTCCGTTGAAAGGACTATCGAACACCTGATACATGATTATCATCATAATCAATCCTTGAAGACATAAAACAACGAATTGGATCACAGAATGAGCAGTAACCACTTCTAACGTCGTCACACCTTTAAAAAAACCATTTAGTAACGCCTCTTCACATTTCGTTCACCAACCTGCCACCATAGCGCGTTCCAGTATTCCGGCCATTTTTTCATACAGAAGGACACCGACGGTGAACATCAATGGGAGATAAAACATAAAACTAAAATTCAACGTAAAGTAATTCAAGAAATAATAATTCTTACACGACGATGACTGCTGGTGATGCAAAATGTATAAAGCTTGGGTGTCTGACGCCGTAGATGGGATCTTCAAACTGAAAAACGGTTCTTGATTGAGGTTATGATATGGTTATCTCGTTACCCGAACTGGATTATTGGCTGCTTTTGATGGCCAACCGCAGTCTTTGAATAGATCTTCGAAAAATCAGCGTAGCCACTCAAAAGGTGCTCTTGATCATGTTCCCGATGTACTGATCTAAAAAGGGAAAATAAAAAATTAAGTTAACATTTCAAAGAAGTGCGGGACCAAATTGAGGTTAAAAAGGCATCACATTGGGGTAAAAGGGACACCACATTTGGACAAAAGGGGCACCAAACTGGGATAAAAGAGGCACCACTTTTAGGTAGACGTTGAGGAACTTACTTGACATGTCCATCCAAACGTTAAGCTGGCTGTACTCGACCGACTGGTTTGAAGCGTCTGACGTCAAATTGATCCTTTCTGCCAAAGCGGAGGAGTAGTTGTTCGAAAAATACAGAAGCCCCCAAGCTTTGTGAAGAGAAACCGCCGATTTCCCGGCCTCCAGTCCATCGTATTCCACCTATAACTCATTTAGACGAAAGTCGCAACTTAGGAATCAACCTACGAGATCGATCGTTCTATCCTCAATATGTCGATGTAGCGGCAACTTAGCGGTATCTCAAGATTGCATCCATTGGTCGAACTGTGGTACATTCCTTCAAAACCGTTCAACTCGTCGACGACTATAGCAACTTTCAACCCTTCGGATCATGACCGATGGCAAGATTATAAAACGTGCACTGCACTAAAGGTAATCCAAGTAAAAATATCATCATAGCTTTGTTTCTCCACATAAAAAACCAATTTTTGATCAACTGCGCCATAAAACGAGACCAAAGGAACCACCCTTCCGAATTCAAATGCGGCTTCGGATTTTGCTTCTCGGGATAGTTGGATACGATTTGCTCTTCTTCGCCGCTGCATGCATTCTGCTGTTTGTGGCTCAGTTGCAGAAACGCTTGCTCGAGATTTTCGCAGTTGTGCGAAGTCATCAGAAGATTGGGTGCCTCTTCGCAGAGCAGGACACCTCCTCGCATCAACCCTACGATATGAGCCTGCCTCGCTTCTTCAATATAATGGGTCGTTATGATAATCGTCTTTTTCCCGTCGGACGCTAACTTCAAAAGATGTTCCCAAATGCTCTGACTAAGAAGCGGATCCAACCCGACAGTCGGCTCGTCCAGAATCAACAGCTGCGGGTCATGAAGCAGAGCGACTGCGAACGAAACTCGCCTTTGCTGGCCTCCACTAATGAAAAAGATTAGAAAACCTTTCTTCGTATTTATTACCTTAAATTTTCGACTAGTGTATTGGCAGAAGGTAGTTCGAGAAGTTTGACGAGCTGATCCGTCCGGCTTTCGATTTGAGCGTAGGTCATATCAAAAAGTCGACCGTAATAAAGAAAAGTCTCGTAAATGCTTAAAACCGAATAAAGCGCTATATCCTGAAAACGGAAACACCAAAAATTGTTAGCATTAAAATGGTTCTGAACTGCAGGGTCCAGTAAATTTTGCATCTTGAACAATCAGTACCATGGCCCCATCACATAATCAACCAAAGCATCCCGAACGATGAAATTAAAAAGTAAACGACATCATAAATTTTCGCTTTCGACCAAGAAACGTCGCCGTCTAAAAATAAATTTTTATAAAAAAAAGGGAAACTTATTTTTAATTTTTTCCTCTTCCCCTTCTCAATTTTTCCACAAGATTCGGATCTTTAAAAATTAATCAAAACGCGTCATAAAGATTTCTAAACATTTTACATAATCCTTCCGTTTCCGTTTATCGCTACCTGTCTTAGAAAGTGGTTTTTCCTACTTTTTTTTAATTTTGAAGAAATGTCCGGTACGATTTACTGATTTATGTGTTTTAAATAAACACGAGGGGGCTAAAAAACGGTTAATTTAGAGAAAAAGAGGACAGGTGTGGTGAAGGAAGATTTTTTCTGCCAAGATTCCTGGCTAATACGTTTGATATATTGGGGAACGAGTATACCTGAAACGAGCCAACCCGAATCTTTAATTCAAAATATTGGAAAGTCCATGAAGGTTGGAGAAAAACTTTCCGGTATTGCGTCGAGAAATCGGTTTTTCAAATTACGAAACGTTACCCAAGAAGTGTTTTATCTAAAGTGAAGAGCGAAAAGATTCCGCCGGCTAAAAAGTCGAATCACGTCGCGTTTTTGTCAGGAGGATTGAAATTCGTAAGGTGGCTGAATAAATTACCTGAGGCATGTATCCGATATCGGATTTGTATTTTCCGCTTGTCGAGATTTCGCCGGCGTCGAGTTCGACGCGTCCGACGATGCAGCTGAGGAGGGTCGTCTTCCCGCATCCGCTAGGACCTAAAAGACCGTATCTGGAAAAGCAAAGTTATGACGTCATTGATGAAAACATGACTTACATTGTGCCTCTCGGTAATGTCATGTTGAGCCCTTTGAGGACGACATTTGTCGGACCGTACCTTTTGTACGCCCCTCGAATGGTGAGGGCGTACTCGGTGGACGTCGTACACGCCATCTCACCTCCTCATCACACCTAAAATTAGAAGTTTCTTTCAAATCTTATTGAAGTAGTTTGGGGTGGTGGACCAAATGGAAACTAACGCAATCCAATGGGTATAGTGACCATCTATACTAAATGAATAGGTCACACACAGGGGCGGACTGGGACCTTAGGGTGTGGGTGGGTTTTCAGTTAAGGGGGCGCAGAAAATTGCTATTTTCTGCAAAACTTAGGAAATAACTTTTTCAATTCTAAAAATTAGGCATTTATAACTGTTGATTTTGAGGTTTTTGACAAAAATTTGGCTTTTTAAATGTTGATTTTGAAGTTTTAGGACGACAATTAGGCTTCATAAATGTTGATTTTGAGGTTTTTGACGAAAATTTGGGCTTTTTAAATGTTGATTGAGGTTTTTGACGAAAATTTGGGCTTTACAAATGTTGGTTTTGAGGTTTTTGGACGAAAATTAGGCTTTAAAAATGTTGATTTTGAGGTTTTTGACGAAAATCAGGCTTCATAAATGTTGATTTAGAGGTTTTTGGACGAAAATTAGGCTTCACAAATGTTGATTTAGAGGTTTTTTGACCAAAATTGGGCTTCACAAATGTTGGTTATGAGGTTTTTCACGAATATTTTGCTTTATAAATGTTGATTATGAGGTTTTTGGACGAAAATTAGGCTTTATAAATGTTGATTATGAGGTTTTTTGACGAAAATTAGGCTTTTTAAATGTTGATTACGAGGTTTTTGGTCGAAAATCAGGCTTCATAAGTGTTGATTTCGACGTTTTATGACGAAAATTATGCTTTACAAATGTTGATTTTGAGGTTTTTCACGATAATTTGGCTTTATTAATGTTGATTTTGAGGTTTTTTGACGAAAACTAGGCTTATTAAATGTTGATTTTGAGGTTTTTGGACGAAAATAAAGCTTCATAAATGTTGATTTCGAGGTTTTTTTTTTTTTGACGAAAATTAGGCTTTACTAATGTTGATTTTGAGGTTTTTCACGAATTTTTGGGAATATTTGCCAAAATAAAAAAAAAATAAAAAAATAAAAAAAAAATAAACCGGGGGCGCCGCCTCTACGTATTCTCGGGGGGCGCGGGTGGGTTCTGTCCACCCGCCCCCTCCGGGCCAGTCCGCCCCTGGTCACACAATTGGTTGCTCGATGGTCCAAAAGGTTTTGATCAAAAAAACCGGTTTCTGCTAAACTGATCTGTTTTTTCCCCCTTTTTAACAGAATTGACAACCTCAAGAATAGCCAATTTTAAAAAAAGCTAATTTTATGAAGACGTCCTTAAAAAAATGCAAATGAAAAATAAATTGTTTTCTCAATGTTTTTTTGGTACTTTAATGAATTGAAATTTATGTGCGAATAAAACTAGATTATTACGTGTGTGTGAAAATTATGATTATTATGAATAACGACCTTTAAATATAAGGTATTATAAAAATAGTAGAACTTTGATCAGGTAAAAATATACAAAGGCCTATTTATAAGCGGGAAAGACGCTCAAGGCTTTTTATGTTCTTTGTGCAGAAATTTAAATCCCAGAGCTAAATTCGGGATGTACTGAATTTGTGGTTATAAAATGCCAAGCTAGGATGCCGCATTGCAGGGCGGGTACCGTACCGGCGGAATGCTGCCTCGTCCCTAGATTGTGAGGTACTAACGTAACATTCTTTCATCCAAAAATTGGCTAAAAAAGGTCATTTTGTTCGCCGAACGCTTTTTTTCTTCAAAAATCCTTCCTTTTCATCATTAAAGAATAAAAAAATTAGGCTACGCTGTAAAAAAAAAAGTTTATAACGATTTCGGTACAATTTCAACATAACTTTACAAAAAAACTAGACCGGTTTTTGCCCAACTAAAACCAAAATTAGGCAAAGAAAAAATTGCTTGATATTTAAAATTAAGTTAAAGAATGAAGTGAAATGTAAAAAAAAAGGATACTTAAGATATCTAGGACAGTTACGAAACATTTTGCTTGGAGTATTGACCTTTCGGTTTGAAAACAAAAAATTTTTGGTTAAATAGTAAACCATTGTGGGATCATTTTTCAATTTAGGAAGGTCTTTAATTTACATTTCATTAGTTCAGGTTCGCCTCATTCACGGACCTTCGTCGTAATTTTTGTTTAATTATTCTTTATTTTATTAAATAACTTTAAATGAACCGATCTTTTATGAAAATTGAATTGAAAAATGTAGAAAAAAGGCATTTTTCAAAAAAAGCGCTTAGTATATTTGAAAAAGTACCCATCATGCATTGCGAAACCCATGATGCATCGGAAATGTTTGAACCTTTTGTGATCCATCGCGATAAGTACGCACCTTGAAATTGACCATCAGGTATTCCGGAATTACCCATAATGCATCCCCATTATTCCAGAAGTAGGTACGTGGCATTGGGTTACTGCTATAGTACCCAGCAAGTGTGATAACTGCTTATGCAAAGCCAAAATAGGAATTGCGAAAGTACCCACCCATGATGCATTGAAGCCAAAATTGAACCCATCATAGCGGGAGCCGGGAGTATCCACGATGAGTGAATTGCCAAAATAAGAATTGGGAAAAGTATTCAACATTAAAAGTAATCTGGCTGGTAAAAGTACTTTTTGAACGGATTATATGTGCATCTAGATAAGTCCGAAGTTAAAAATAACAACAAAATTAAGTATATAATTAGACCGTGTGGTTAGCACGAAAATTATGTACATCAATAGGGGTTAGCTGGAATTCAGGATTTTTAAGGATTCTGAAGATAGGGCACCAAACATCTTTGGAAATCTATCGAGAACAGATTAGGAAAAGCTCGACGGTGAAGTTCGAATTCTTCGATTTTTAGTGGACTTGGAAGGATAAAAAGTGAAAGCTTTGAAACAAAAAAAATGAAGCATGATGACCGCAGTGTACAGAAGGAAGAACCGGTACTGTGACATAATAGACTTTCATATTTTCTCTTTTTTTGGACCTTCAAAATTTGGTACTTGTCATAATTTTAAGTTATTTAAAGAATATAATAAACTGGAAAGAAATTGTTCTTATACGTACAGTTAAAAAGACTCCAAAAAATTTTAAAGACTCCTGAGCACAAGAAACATGAGGACTGGAAGCTTTCGTGGAAGCTTTTGACAACTTTCTTACTTTCACCGTGTTTCTGCTAAGTAGAAGGGATACACCAGGTATCTCCCTCCACCTCAACTTTTTTTTCGTCTCACCTTCGATTATTACTCGTTACACGTTCGGAAAGATCTCAATCATACTAATTAGGCGGAAGAGCATCAATTAAATTTTAAGAAAGTCGACGAAAAAAAATAATAGAGGAATCCAAATTGTCAAAGGAAAACTCGGCTTGGGGAAGGTTGATAGGCGAGTTCAGGATTTGCTTACCGCCATTACCCCCCCCCCATTGACTCCCAACTTACCCCTCTACCACTTCAATCATTAAACACCACTCCATTACTCCCAAACCTACCTACCATTACCCCATCATTCACTACTCCATCTGCATTGTCTCTAAAGTCCAACTACCCCTCGATTACCCCGCTTATCTTATTATCACTCAAAATTACCCCTCTTATTACCCCTCCAAATTCCCCCTATTCAACCCTTCCAATAATGCAATTCATTACCCCCTACATCACCCCTGCTTACCACTCAACTACTCCCACTCACCCCTCCAACAACCTCTTCCTATATATTGTACTAACAACTACCCCTCCTTTACCCATAATTACCTTTCCATCATTCAAACTTATTATTACCCCATCGAATAATACAATTCATTACCCCACCATTCCCCTCTTACCCCTGCTTACCTCTCAACTACTCCAACTTACCCCCTCAAACTACCTCTAATAACTGTCTCTTCCAATTACCTTTAAAGTCCAACTACCCTTACCCATAATTATCTCTCAATTACTCCAACTTACCCACTCTTTACCCCTCCAACTTACCTTTTCTTACTTACCCCCATTTAACTTAACCAGCTTACCCATTCTTATTGCCCCTCCAAATTAACCCTTCTAACTTACCCCATCCAAATTAGACCTTCTAACTTACTCCTTCTAACTTACCCCTATTTAACTTACCCCCTCCAGCTTCCTCTTTTACTCCTCCACCTCCCTCTTGTTACCCAGACAACTTACCTCTTCTAACTTACCCCCATTTACGTTACCCCTTCCAGCTTACCCCCTCTTAATACCCCATCTAAATTACACCTTTTAACTTATCCCCATTTAACTTACCCCCTCCAGATTCTTCTTTTAAGGGCCCATCCAGCGTCGGTCTTTCCATAACAGCGAGGGCGGGGCGACCCGCATAACACGAGGGTTTTAAAACTCATCCCTCCCCTTCAATTGGCAGGAGGAGCCGGTTCTCTCCGCCCACTTGTCTTTGATTCGTTGAAAAACCCGCGTGATTCAAAATTTGTTGAGATAGTATTTCAATGACAACTAAAGATTGAGTCATCGGAATTGATTCAAAATTTGCATACTTATGTTCTTTGTTATGTGGAGCGCATTTCACTAAACAATTCTTTAAAAAGTTTTAAAAAAAATTTAAACATTTTTTTTTTTACTACAAAGATTTATTTTTATTACAATAAGTTTAGTGGAATGCGCGGAGAAATAAATAAGCTTCATTTTAAAAAAAAAGTCCGGTTCAGATTGGATCATTTTTCTATGAGCTATCATTGAATAACTGTTTTCACGGCCCCTTAACTCTTCCAGCTTACCACCTCTTATTATCCCTCCAAATTACCCCCTCCAGCTTACCCCTTCTTATTACCATCCAAATTACTCCCTGTTATTACTCCTCCAACTTATCCCCTCTTATTACCCCTCCAGTTTACCCCCTCCAATTACCTTTCCACTACCCCCTCTTTACTCTTTCTTTCAATATCCGAATTTTTCAAGTTTTCATCAAAAATTCATCCATTTCAGCATTGAAAGCTTTTCAACTTTTTTAAAAACCTAATTTTTGAGAAATTTCTAATTTTTTATGAGATAACAAAGAAAACATCTTATCCGTTACTGGTCCTTGTATTCATGGAAAACTCAACGGGCCCCAAAAAAGTGCGCTTTTCCCTCCTATTTTTATATTTTTCCGTCGAGTTCAATGTTCAACCAAAAATATAGCAATTTCCATCAATTTTTAAACAAACAATTTTTTTTTCAGAATTAAATTTTTTGAAAGGGCGTTTCGCCAAAGGCTAAATCAGGAATAGTGTTTGTTCAAATTAATGTTTCGTCTCCGAACAATATAGAACGAGGGACTCGTTACGTTTTTTTCTATTTCTGTCCTTCACTGGATCGTCAAAACCATTCAACTTTTTCACTAAGAAACTCAAATAAGGAAATAACAAACAAATAGAAGAAAATCGGTCCAAAACAGCTATTTCGGAGAGGAGGAAAACCAAAAAACCGCAAGAAACTCCCAATAACCGGTTTCGGTTATTGGTCCTCCAGATCCTTGCTCCAGCCTCTTGAATCTATAATTAGTTTATTTTCCAGTTTTTCGGTTTTTAAGAGTTTCAGTTGTTTATTTTGATATTACTATAGCCTTGATATTCCGACAACGTTTTAGTCCGATTTGACAATCGAACCCAAGTGTAGATTTTTTAAAAAATTTTTGCATCCCAGTAAATTCGGGCGATTTCCTTCCGCCAAATTGTGCCTAAGTAAATTTAGACCTCGTAAGTTATTAAAAGAGGTCCGAATGGAGGCCAAGTTTCGTTTCGGACTAAAATAAAAAGTAAGATAATCGAGATTTCGGTTGATTCTCGATGCATTTTTCCTCGTTTCCTTATTTCGATGAAGTAAAGGTAGGAATGTCACTTGGGGTGGCTCTCTCGGAATTTAAGGGCAAACGAAAATAGCGGACTCGACTTTCTGGCGAGGGTCCCAACACAAATAAAGGGGGATTCCACTTTCCGACAACTGTCAGCCAACCTCAGAGAACTCAAAGCCCAAGAAAACGACTCAATATGGACCTTGAACGTACAAAAAATGTCTCAAAAGTTTACCATTGACATACTTCTATTATAAAAGATCGACTTTTTTTCCTGTTTAAAAAAAACCGAAAAGCGATTTCCAAACAATTTGCGACCTAAAATGACCTTATATTACCAATAGAACACGCAAAAACTTTCACTTCTTTATAATGCATGTGGAACCTGCATCGTTTTCTAATCTCAAGAACGTCACAGCATGGAAATACGAGTAATTTAAATATTTATAACTCGGTCAGTTTTAAATCAAAACAAAATCCTACAAAAATGATCAAGTTTCGAAAACTCCCTAAAAACCCCTTCACATTACCCAACCCACCCACCATATCAGGATCTACCCCCCTACCCACCCAGCCACCAAAAACACCCCTACCTTTCACTTAATGGCACCCACATACCCCCCCCATTGACTCTCCATTATACCCCCACTACCTCCCACCCCACAACCAAGGTGGTACTGGTAGAAGACTCCCTTCGATGAAAATATTAAGCTTTCGATGCAAATTAATTTTGTCCTTTCTGCCATCCAAATTTACGACGTGATGGCGTTTTCCAAATATAATTAAAAAACGCTTTAAACGAAATAGAGTCGTTTATAGACAAAAAATTATCATAAAATGTAAATTTAAAAACATGATGTAAAATTGAAAGCTTCAAAAATTTAGCTCTCCGTCTAAGAATGTTTATTCAGTCTCTCTCCCCAACAGTTTCAAATATAACCACGTCGACTCATAGCCGCTTAGTCAATTTCTACTTTGAGGTGTCAACTTTGCAGTTTTCATTTTGGCACAAACCCGGAAACCTTATTTATCCTTCTATAATTGAAAATAAATAAAAATTAAAGTACACAAAAGGCATTAAATAGGTCAGGTTTATTTAGGTCTATAAATAGGATGTTTGGGCTCGCCAAGAATCGAATCGGGGGAAAAAAAATCGAAACGGGGAGAAAATGAGTCAACAAAGGGAGAAAAATTGTCACCTGGAGGGACGGGAATAGCGAGAAAAAATGAGGCGGTAACGGAGGTGGGGGCGGAGATCTATTTAGAAATGGGGTGGGTAGGCTAGGGTTACAAGTGAGGCCTTTTTTAGAACGCGTGCCTCCCTCTGGGGGATTTCGCAGGTACTAAACTCGACTTTTATTTTCAAGGACCGACCTTCACCTCTTTATCAGGCTCGAGGAATTTTATATAATTAGTTTTTTGATTCCTTTTTTAATGTTTTCGGAGTGTGGCAACATTGTTGCCTACGTCACAGCAGTTTGGCCAACTTCACTCCAAATGGAAATCAGTGGGTTGATCGAATAATCGAGACTCCTATGTCCGACCAGGACGAGGTTATCAAGGGGAAATCAGAGAAAGGTTTGGGGGTGGTGATAGTAGGTTGGGGGAGATTAGGGGTTATTGGAAGGTTGGGAAATATTAATGAGAGTTGGTGGGTTTGGGTACGTTAGGTTGAGGAAAACCCATCCTACCCCATGGTTGTGAGGCAAGGGGAGTCCTGAACTACATTAGTGGAACGGAACGGGAGTACAATCATACTCATTAGTTATTTCTTATTAGTCAAAACAAAAAACACCGACCGCAATAGCTTCATTTCCTTGGAAATCAGCTAAAAAGAAGAGAAAAAAAAGTGGGGATGTTAGGGAGGAGGTCTGTAGAGGCCCTGATTTGTTTACAGGGGTTTTAATTAATTCCTTCAACAATGTCGATCATTTTGGTAGGAAACTAAGAATAGATTGGCAATCGTCTCAGAATTTTATGAAGCTGAATATTGGGAACATTTTTTAATATTCCCACATGAAAGATGGCGGATCCGACATGTATGAGCATGTCTGGGTTAACCTCTTTAGCATTCCCAAGTTATCGTGAAGAGTCATCGGACTAAAAATTAAAAGATGTGAAAAACTTATAAAAATGCGTAGGTTGTTGGAATCCATTGATGAACATGATGATTCAGGGTGGGTATTTTAACACAAAACGTGAGGGCGCGTGCGTGTTGAAGAAGGCGCGGGGGGGAATTCAGAGTCCAGAGGAGCGGACGTCTCGGCAATATTCAAGTTGGAAGCGTCCGTGTTGGCCACCCTATCGTCCGATACGCGTCCAATCTCGAATTTCCTCCCCCCTTTTTCTCGCCGCCTCAATTTTTTCCCGCCGTCGGAAAAAAAGTGAAAAAGTGTGAGAGAAAATATTTCCAAAGATGCCGATCACGACGAACCGAACCACCAAGTACACGTACCGTACGACGGGAGGAGGTCAAGCGGATGTCAACATCGAATATACAGCCGACCTCAGCGCCCTATCGAGGCTCGAGGTAAATTTTTCTTTCCCCTTTAAAAAATCAGAATTTTAAAAATTCTCCACAGGATAAGATCAGACTTCTAGGAGAAGATCTGGAATCCGAACGAGAACTCAGGCAGCGGGTGAGTTCAATTTTGTGAGTGCCGCTTTGACGCTTTTTAAAATTTTTTAACCCTCCGATTTAGGTGGCACAAATCAAAAATCCGCTAAAAACCTATAACCTTCTCAAATTTCGTTTTTTCATGTTAAATATTGTTCAAAATCTCCATCAGGGAGATGTGCCAAGACCATTGCCAAGAGACCCTCATGACTATTTAGAGACACTCCACCCCTTTACCGAGAAAACCCGTGAGGAATCATGTCCTCTTTGACATTACCAAATTTTTCGACTAAAAATAATTGCTCCAAACTCCACTGGAAACGCCATTAACACAAAAATAACCTTCTTTTATTTTTTTTAACGTTTTAACGAACTTTAAGTGTCGATGCACTTAAAGAATGTTTTGAGACGTTGCCAATAAATTTTTGAGAGCAGCGAGGGTGGTGAAAAATTTTTTTAATACCGAACGTCGGAATCGCCATTTTGTGAATCACGTACATTTTAAAAAAAAGTTCTTCTGAATTTTTAAGAAGTTTTCGATAGTACTACTCCATAACAACTACCTCAATTACCTCCATTACCACAAAGTAGAATGAACGATCTATGTGGCACTGAAAAGTTATGACGTGTCTTGACGCCATTAATAATCGTCGAAACTTAAACATGTTAAAAAGCGAACGATCAGGGTGTGCCGATTATCTGCCAGATTTTTGACCTGACAAAAAAAGTATCTAAGTAAAACCCCCTTGGATTTTATCAAGGAATCGATTAGCATCGATGACTTTTGGATTTGACTCACAGGGTGCTCCAGAACTACCCTGACTTCGTTATTTTAAATACGAACCCTATGTTTTGACGAAGGAAATCGATTCTACGCTTAATTTTCGGCAACTTTTACTTAAAACATTTTTTGGTTGCACCAGACGTTTCGGAGTTACGAATTTTCAAAGTGGAACGTTTGGTCCAGTCAAAAAAATGTTTTAAGTAAAAGTTACTAGAAATCAAGGGTAGAATAGATTTCCATCGTCAAAACATAGGGTTCGAATTTAAAATAACGAAGTTAGGGTCGTTCTGGGCCACCCTGTATGTTGGATCAAAAAGTTGTTGATGTCAATCGATTCCTCGCTAAAATCCAAGGGGGGTTTACTTCGATACTTATTTTTCTTCAGGTCAAAACTATGGCGGGTGGTCCACTCTAGCTGGCAGACCCTGTAAATGGCACTGGATACAAGAAATGTCGCTTTGTCCTCGTCTATAAAAAATATAAAAAACCCTTGAAAATTTAGAGGCCCGAAATTAAAAATAAACAAATCGTTCGTACAACTTCTTGCCAAGAATGTGCTGATTGTTTTATTAAAACGTCTCCAAAGGATCGTTTTTCATATTGTAGTTTCCCACAAAATTTACGGGGAAGGCGTCTTGAAAAATTTATTCTCGGTCTAAAAATGGAACGTCTAGGCCCCCTGGCAGGAAAAAAAATCGGAATAAGTTTTTTTTTCTCCATTTTTTTAGATCGAAAGGGAAAAGGCTGACCTGAGCGTGCAGGTTATTACCCTCCAGGAGAGACTTGAGGAGGCTGAAGGTGGTGCTGAAAGTCAAGTAAAGCAACATAACAAAAAATTTCCCTTTTTTAAAATTTCTCCTTTGTAGTTCGAAATCAACAAAAAACGTGATACTGAGTTGATGAAGCTCAGAAAGCTTCTTGAAGACGTCCATCTTGAATCTGAAGAGACAGCCCATTTGTTGAGGAAGAAACATCAGGAAGTGGTCGTCGATTTCCAGGAGCAGCTCGACCAAGTCTCAAAAGCGAAAGCCAGGTTAAAAACAAGTCGAAACATGCATAACCATTCTCTGATTCATGTCTCATTGTTTTCACCTTTTAATCAGTCAGGTTTATCGTTTTATGCCAAGAACTGTGTAACTAAGCCACTCTTCTATTTTTAAACGGAAACGGGGCTTTTTGCCAGGACGTCGCATCCCACTCCCGTTTCGCTTCTTATTCCCACCTCCATATTTGTGCAACTCTATTCAGATCTTATTTCCTCTTTTTTATATCTAATTTTTTCACCCTTTTTTCCAGGGCTGAGAAAGAAAAAGCGAAATTTCAACAGGAAGTATACGAGTTGCTTTCTCAAGTCGAAAACGCTAACAAAGAAAAAGTACGTAAAATGGAAAAAAGATGATATTTGGACCCATTTTAAGGTGTCCCATAAATAAATAAAAATAAATAAATAAAATCAATAATTTCTTAAAAATTAAATTTAAAAAACCACGCCATTTTGATGAATTACACCATGGATCTCAACACTACCGCGATCTGTTATCAAGAAGCTAAACGAAAATTTCAATTTTTTAGATTATAAGCATTAAACATGCTGAGAAATTGGAACTTACAGTACACGAGCTTAACATTCGTATCGAAGAGCTCAACCGCACAGTTCTCGATATCACTTCTGTCAAATCTCGCATCACCCAAGAAAACATCGAACTTACTAAAGAAGTTCAAGACTTGAAAGTCAACATCGAAAACGTCCAATATCTCAGATCTCAGATCGCTTCTCAATTGGAAGATGCTAGGCGTCGCCTTGAAGATGATGAAAGGGTTGGTATAGCTATTTATATTTTAAATTTTAGAGGCGTTCATCGCTCGAATCTGCTCTCCACCAAGTGGAAATCGAGCTCGAGTCTGTTCGTGTGCAGCTGGAAGAAGAAGCCGAAGCGAGGCTCGATCTTGAAAGGCAGCTCGTCAAAGCCAACAGCGACTGCCTTACTTGGAAATCGAAATACGATTCTGAAGCTGCTGCTCGTCAAGAAGAAGTTGAAGAAATACGGTAAATTTAAAATAAAGTTACATTTAAAAAATATATAAATTTTTTAGTAAGAAGTATACTATTCGCCTGCAAGAGCAAGAGGAGCATATTGAAACTCTTGTTGTTAAACTCAATAATCTTGAGAAGCAAAAGTCGAGGCTTCAAAGTGAGGTTGAGGTCCTCATCATTGACCTCGAAAAGGCGAACAATACCGCTCGCGAGCTTTCCAAGAGGGTGGAGCACATCGAACGTATTAACGTCGACCTTAAAACTCGCCTCGACGAGACAACCATCGCTTTCGAGCAGTCACAGCGCGACTTGCGCAACCGCGCTACTGAAATCACCCGCCTCAGCCACGAGCTTGAAAAGACCAGAGAGCAGAAAGACTCTCTTACTCGGGAGAACAAGAAACTCGCTGGTAAATAAACCCCGATTTTGTTATTCGTTTCATCATTTCGTTCTTAGATGATCTCCACGATGCCAAGAACACGATGGCGGAGATGAACCGCAGGTTGCACGAGCTTGAAATCGAGCTTCGCAGGTTGGAGAACGAAAGAGAAGAACTTGCTGCCGCCTACAAAGAAGCCGAAGCTGTCAGTAATTCATAATATAAGCCGAACAAAACTCTTATGGTCGTTTTTAGGGCCGCAAAGCTGAAGAACAAAGGGTGATGCGCCTCACCGCTGAATTCGGACAGTTCAGACACGAAGCGGAGAAACGTATCTCTGAGAAGGATGAAGAAATCGAAACCATCCGGTAAGTACATTGGAAAAAATTATGGGATTATGAAGACATTGGTACTCCTTACGCCACCTATGAGCCGAGACAGGAACTAGAATCTACAGGATAGGCATGTGCAAAGCTGGTCGCAAGCCCATCTCCTCGCCCAAACAAGACCTCTTATGACGACAATATTTTTGAGGTGGTCCTTAAACAGTAATAATTTACATAAGTTACTCCTAGCTATCCGGTTCTTGACGAAGTTTCTACCGGGTAGGTTCCAATCAAAGTGGATGCCAAACAGTGCTCTTTGATGATTCAGAAAATGGCATCAGATTCAGAATATGGGCTATAACCTCTTAAAGAGGTGATAGAAGGTTGGCTTGTGGGATTGATCAGCCTTCTTTTCTCCCTTCTGCCATGGATGTACATACCAGCTATAATGAGCATTTTGGTTGAAATTGTCTCTAGGGCCAAATAGCGCATTGACAACTCCTATGGCTTTTGTATCTCCTTGGCCTAGACTAAGGCATTATGGTCTATCTTCCAGAATGCACAGACAACCAAACTGTGAAGACGCCAGCTCTCCAAACTTGTATGTTGGAGCTGCATTAACACTATGGCCATCCTATATGAGAAACAGGTGCTCCATTGCCAGCAATCCGTATTGCTGCTCTTATTCGGATATGAACTGCTTTTTTTAAAAAGTACATTGCGTGTATTTATGCACGTAAATAGTGCATTGCTTTGACGTTACCCTGGTCGATAAATTTAAATTGTGAATTAGACCTTGATGAACTTGGCTTTCAAAACGCTTTAAGGGCCCAAGAAATGCATCTAATTATAGTCCACCACAATGACATTAATCGGATGCACCTCTCATTCGATCGTAAGCCTCGGAAGTGCAGTGAGTTCGAAATGAGTCGTACCTTCTCCCACGGATACAAAGACACGAAAGGGCGTACCGCCCGCGGCGTCCAGACCCAACTTATGGGCGAAATCTATCAGAATTTGTTCCACGAAACGCACAAGGAAGTTCATAAAGTCAAAAAGATGACAAGGAGGGAGGAAATCATGGAGAAAGACATCGACGAACGGAAAATCGTTCAGCCTTTGGAAGGCATCAGGAATGATTTGGTCGGTTTAGATTATAGAACTGCTAACCTTTTAATGGACAATAGGTTGATCATTAATTCCATATATATATTTTAACTAATTTATTTCTATAGTAAACAGACTAGCATTGAAATCGAACAATTGAATGCTCGCGTTGCTGAAGCGGAGACGAAACTTAAGACCGAGGTTATCCGCATTAAAAAGAAGCTTCAGATCCAAATCACTGAGCTCGAACTTTCATTGGATGTTGCCAACAAGAACAACCTTCAGCTTCAACAAACCATCAAGAAACAATCATTGCAGCTTACCGTAAGTCCCGAGTTGAAATCGAAGCTTCTATATTCTTCTTTAGGAACTCCAAGCTCACTATGACGACACTCAAAGACAACTGGCTGTCACGATGGACCAATTGGCCATCACCACCCGTAAAGTTCAATCTTTGACGGTCGAACTCGAAGAAATCCGAGGAAACTACGACCAGGCTTTGAGGCAAAAACGGACCGCCGAACAAATGTACGAAGACGCCCAAAGTCGCATCAACGAACTCACCACTATCAACGTCAACATCTCCGCCAGCAGAGCCAAACTCGAACAGGAACTTTCATCAGTCGCTTCCGACTACGAAGAAGTCACCAAAGAACTCAGAGTACGTTGTTTTTTTTTAGCTGAAAATAAACTTATTTCTGTTTAGCTTGCCGATGAGAGGTACCAAAAGGCCCAAATTGAGCTCAAGCATAGCATGGAGATCGTCCACGAGGAACAAGAACGTATCATTAAGATCGAAACGATCAAAAAGAGCTTGGAAATCGAAGTCAAGAACTTGTCCGTTCGGTTAGAAGAAGTCGAAGCGAATGCCATCGTCGGAGGGAGACGAGCGATCAGCAAACTTGAAGCAAGAGTAAGCCCATTTTTTCTCATCCTACCCAACTGGAAGCTTTAGACACGCAACCTTCCAATGATATCTTTCCACTTGGTTCTCTGAAAAAACTGTCACTGTTTTGGTGAAGCTTATCCTATATTAACCAAGTTGAAGGTTATCGACAACCTTTCAAGGATCCTAGTTGAAAAAAAAAACTGTCTTTTCTCGTTTAGATCCGGGATTTGGAATTGGAACTTGACGAGGAAAAACGTCGACATGCTGAGTCTGTCAAGATTTTGAGAAAGAAGGAACGTTCCATCAAGGAGATCATGATCCAATTCGAGGAAGACCACAAAAACGTCACCATGCTGCAGGAAGCTTTGGACAAAATGACCCAGAAAGTTTCCATCTACAAGCGACAACTTCAAGAACAGGTAAAGCACAAATAATTCTTTCTTTTTGTCATCTTTGTGAGGTATTTCAGGAGGGAGTTTCCCAGCAAAGCGTGACCCGCGTCCGCAGGTTCCAACGTGAACTCGAAGCTGCTGAAGATAGAGCGGACACCGCCGAAAGCAACCTTTCCGTCATCCGTGCCAAACATCGCACTTTCGTGACCACCTCATCCGTTCCCGGCTCTCAAGTCTATCTCGTCCAAGAATCCCGCACCACCGAAAACTACTAAAAACTCAATATATTAATTATATTTTTTTTAAAATTAAACATCTATTTGCTTTATAATATCGAAAAAGCTCTGTTTCAATGTACTTCGTGTTGAATAAAAGGGAAAATGTCAAATAATTTTATTTTTAATCCGACTTTTCTTTGAAAGACCTTATGAAAAGTAGTTTTTTATTTATACCTTCAGTATATGACTGATTATTCCAGGGAAAGGAAAAGTGTAATTTCTTCAATATAAAATTTTCCATATTTTATGTCTGCTTTTATTGAAAATAATTAACATTTTATGTTTGTTCACACTAGAAATACTTAAAAAAATATTGTTTGTTCATTTATACACAATATACATCTCAATAAATATTATAGATTAAAATTTTTATCTTCAAAGTTGCCGAAAACCTGAAAGAAAATGGCGGTTGTAAAGCGCTCCGAGCGGATTAAAGCATAAACTAACAAAGGGACCAATTTGTAACTTGGCCAGGCTTTTGAACTGACGAAAAAAAGTATCGAAGTAAACCCCCTTTGGATTTTAGCGAGGAATCGATTGGCATCAATAACTTTTTGATCCAACATACAGGGTGGCCCAGAACACCCTAACTTAGTTATTTTAAGTGACAACCCTGTGACGATGGAAATCGATTCTACGCTTAATTTCTAGTAACTTTCACTTATAACACTTTTTTGATAGAAACAAAAATTGCTGGTCCACGTTAAGGGTTACTCTAGCTGGCACATTCTCCATGTAGACTTCATAAATCATAACCGAGGCTTAGTTTTTGATTGAATTTTTTCTGATAGTTTGCTATTTCTTGTTTTATTCCGAAGTTGATGGTCGTCCTGAAGATCTTGAACGTGTATACTAAGGTGACGAGGAACTTGAAGAAGAAAAACTTTAGACGACACGTCCAGCTTATTTTTTGTGTTAAATTTTCTGTTTTGAGGCCGACTATCCAGAATAAATATAAAAGAAGAGATTCGTAAGGTGGGACGTTCATTTCTTTACGGACGCCATCGACCGCGCATCGGGTCATGTGTTCCCATTCTTCGTTAACGTTCTCGAAGTTTGGACGGAAGAAAAGTTTGGTCAAAATGCGGCATTTGTTTCTCACTTCTGTGTACGATCCTGAGCATAAATTGTGCTCGTCTTTGACCCCTAAGAGGTACCCGATGGTCCTCCACATGTGGACGAAACCTTCAAGCCCGATTTCGTGTTCGGAGACGCCTAACTTTTCAGGATACGCGACTAGGAAGCCCATGAATCCGAAAAGCGTGAGCGACATTTCCGCTTGGTTGAAATAAGTTGAATTCTCGTATTTGAGCTTTGGACATTTTAAATTTGAAAGATCTTTTTTTAGGATTGAGACTAAAGGGCATTTGATTTCATTAGGAGGTAGTAGTTTGTTGAGTGTGCATTTCTTTTCGATTTCGTCTTTTGTAAGCGAATTGACTTTCTTGGAAACGCTTTGATGGTAACTGATGACTTTTTTTATGTTTTTGTGTCCGTCGCTGTGTTCGTCAAAAAGGTCGCTTTCCATCCACGATTTGACGATCATAGCGGTCGTCATGTATCGTCGGTTCGCCGTCGAAATTTTGTCCGATTTTCGTGTGTAGATCAATGGTTGGACGCTGTTTTCGAATGCTAGGAGACTCATGAGCCCTAAAGTCTGTCCGATGGCGGTCGAGAGGGGAAATTCGGCGGCGAAATTTTGCCCAGATTTGAAAAGTTGGGGGTCGAACCAGTCCGGCTTACGGTTCGGAATTTTGAAATCTTCATCCAGAGGTATCAACGTTTTCTCGACCCATGGCAAACCGTGAATTTCGAATTCTTCTTGTGTAAAACGCCATTTTTCGTCATCGTCCTCCATCTTTCTGGAAAAAAAAATCATAATTTTAAGTTGGCCAAACCGATTCAAAACTAGACCTAATAGGTTTTCATTGTCAAAAAGGGTCAAAAACTGTCCGAAAATTGTCTTTTCTTGTCAAAAAGGGTCAAAATCTGGCTAGAAATGGTCTTTTCTTGGCAAACAAGGTTCGAAATCAGGCTGAAAAGGGTCTTTTTTTGTCAAAAACTGTCTAAAAAGTGTCTTTTCTTGTTAAAGAGGGTTAAAATCTGGCTACAAGGGCTCTTTCGTTGTCAAAAATGTTCAATATTAGCCTGAAAGGGTTTTATATTGTCAAGAAGGGTCAAAAATCTGACTGGAAAGGTTCTTTCTTGTCGAAAATATACGAAATCTCCCAATAAAATTAAAGCTATAACTGAAATTTCAAATGTAAATCCATTGTTTAGATCCATGTAGGTTTCCATCTTATCAGTGCTTATCAACTCCGTAACGTTGGTAACACTCATTCGTAATAACTAGAATATAAAGCCCAGCGATTATAGACTTAGGGAGAGAACAAAAACCAAACAATCAGGACAGCCAACTGTTACCCCTGGGTTTTTATGATTCCGTACCTTGGACAGGCCTGAAAGCGACGCTTAAAGTCATGGTTTTGAGATTGGCTACACTGGGAAAGTAACAAAAGGTGGTCACAAGAAAAAATGTTACTTACTTTGAGGTTCTTGAGTATTGAAAGTCCCGACTGTAAGTGAAGCGAATATTTCTGACCTTGCTCCCACCGTCGGAACCTTTCTTGGCCTTGACCACCACTCAGGAGTCGCCTTCCTGCAACAATCGAGAAAAAACTGCAAGGATTTTAAAATAGCGATTATTATCGCATGTAATTTTTTTTTCCGGGTTGAAATTATGAGTTAGACATACACGTTGGCAAGACTGTACTCTTTTGATACTAGAAATAGTGAATTGAGTAAAATGAGTCAGCAGAGCTGTATTGTGTAAATTTAACTATTTCCGGGTTGAATGTTGATAATTTTTGTTGGCAAGACTGTGACAAAGGCACATGCGCATGGAATGATGTTCCAAGTTGGCAAGACTGCGTTCTTTAACATTAAAGAATCAATCGATTATCTAAAAATGTCATCAAATGGGCTACACTGGTTGTTTCAATGACCTTTTCGTAAAAATGCATTCACTTACGTTTATTTCATTCGGCTGCATTTTCCCACACGGTAAAGTTTGACTCGTTGATATTTTTCGCTGCAATCAGACAAGTTTATTATTAAACTGTGGAGGGGGGCGCAAGGTCGATTTTAGTTCATTGGCTTCGTCGCTTTATGCGAAGAAAATGTTACAAAAAATCGATGCCAAAATATCAAAAAATTATGTATTTTTAAAATAAATACATACCTGAAAACGATTGTTGCGAAGTAGAGAATGCTCTGTCCAGTATTACTCAAATGTGTTGCCATAGCAACCGATTACGGAAATAAACAAAACCTTTGAACTTACTAGCAGGATATGCTTGGTCTTTATTTTGCGGTTAGACTCATTGGGTGACCTACATGTTCAATGCTGTACTTCCCCTCTTGTCCCTAGGGGAGTGAGGCAAGGGAGTTCCTGAAATACAAAATGTGGAACCGGAGTACTAATGATATTATAATTATTATTAAAATTAGGTTAAGGGGAGGTTGGTGTATTTTTGGGCTTTTGGGGAGGTTGGGGTAGTTTGGTTAACTACTGCAAAAAAATTTCAACGGCCCAACTTTATTGCAAAAGACACAATATGTATGATTCCCAGGGTCATTTTGACCCTTTTCCTTCACCCCTTCAAAACGATCTCGAAACCAATAACTTTCGCTTTTGGAATCATCCAGTATCAGTCCACCTATTATATCCAAGGCGTTAACAGGTGTAAAACCTGTTTCTTGGTCTATAGGAGCAGAAGTTCTTGAGGTATAGAATATGTATTGAGCTGGAAGATAATTAGCCGATTTAAGCCGGGTTGTTGTTGGAGGGGCGACCCCCGCTTCTTCCTTCGACACGACTCGATCCTTCGGCTCCTTCCACTTTCAGTCTCCAAACCGTTTTCATACTAAAAGAAGGAATAAACAAATCCAAAGGTGAGCACCGATATACTCGTCATTTAAAAAAAATTTTTCGACATTTTTCTAGCAATTGATATCAAAAATTACGTTAAAAAAGAGAGTTATCTCAAGAACTGCTCGATCAGGGCTTTTTAAGGAAAAGCAGGCTTGCCTTTTATGAAGATAACGTTTTGGACCTTTTTGACTAGAAAAGGCCTTTAGAAGGCAAATTTTGTTCCTTTTCTGACAAATACCTTTTTAGAGCAGATTTTAAACCTTTCTTGACGAGAACAGACTATTTTAGGGGTATTTAGTATATTTTTCGATGAAAAAACACCATTTATAGGCAGATTTCTTAATGAATAAGACCCTTTTCAGGAAGATTTTGAACCATTTTCGATGAGAAAAGACCCTTTTTATCCAGCTTTGTACCTTTTTTAATGACAAAGACCCTTTTCAGGCATATTTTGTACCTTTTTCGATGAAAAAAAGACCCTTTTTAGGAAAATTTCTACCTCTGTTAATGACAGAGACCCTTTCCAGGCATATTTTGTTCCTTTTCTGGTGAGAAAAGACCTTTTTCAGGCATATTTTGTCACTATTTTGATGAATAAAAGACCCTTTTTAGGAAAATGTCACCTTTTTCGATAAGAAAAGACCCTTTTCAGGCAGATTTTGCACCTTTTTTGATAATGAAAGACCCTTTTTAGGCAAAGTTTGAACCTTTTTTCGAACTCCACCATCACAAATTTAAATTTTAACTCTTTTCCACCACATAACCTGTAGAGGGTAGATTAGTGAAACACAAAAGTGCGCTTTTCGGTGCAGTAAACGAGAAGATTTTTTCATTTTTAATTTTATTCATCAAAACCAGACATCAAGATGCGCAAAATATGCGATCACTGGTTTTTCCAGTTCTTTAAAACAAGTTTTTGACAAGCTGGAGAATCTCAAAACATCCCCAAAACGAACAAAACGCAGAATAGAAAGAAGGGGATTATCAAGAATACCATCAAAAACTTGAAGGTTGTTTCTTGGGGTTTTTTTCTCGGAGATTATTGCGTTTTGCGTTACGTTCAATTAAACCCGTATAATAATTCCTAATATTTCGCACTTGACATAAAATGTCCCAGAGCGTGTAAAGGAAATGTCGAAAAGTAAGTCCGGCCCCGGATAGGAAAATGTCGAAACTTTCTTTGGAAATTCGAGTATTCGCGTGATAAATGGTCAGCATTTTGACACGAGTTGTCTTTCAGGTGAAATGCAGTTGAAGGAATATCCGTTTAAAAATGGCGGGATTACGATACCCAAGGATCACAAAGACGAGGTGGCCACCGTCCGAAATTGGCTTCAGCACCAATCCCACCTTCCTCAGATCACAGGTAAATTATCAAAAAAACACTTTCACTTTGTGTAAAATGGTGTTAGTTTTACGAAACGTTAATGACTCAAAGGCCAAGGGCGCTTGCCTAAATTTTACGATTTCCACAAAAAGTTCTGGTAGAAAGTGGAACCCTAAAAATTTCTCAAAAATTGGGTTCTCTACAGACCTATCCTGTGGAGGGGCGGAACACTGTCGCTTCCCTAGATACCCCAGCCTCCTAAGACCATATTATTCAGTGTAGGGGATTTAGATAGCTCGGTAGAAAAACCCCCGATGCTAACCGTAAGTTTTTAAAAGGTAATTAAATTCTCTACAACTTTTACTAAATAAACTTTTTGATAAAGTCTTCCCTCCTTCAGAGGTCAAAATTGAAAACCCCGTTTTTTTGTCACCTCGTATCTCAGAAACCTTTAGTCCTACGAAAAATCCTATTAGTTCAAAATTGTAGAAACTTTAATAAGCTTTAATTTTGTCCTTAAACGTTTTTCGCCTAAAACCTACGGTTTTCGAGATATTGGCGAAAAACCGAAAAAAAATCATGTTTAAACCGCTCAGGCCAAAGGGTACGGGTTTCATTTTGGAACTGGGGGACCATTCCCGCAGAGAAACAAATTAGCTTATTTTTTCATTTGCCCTTTTCGGGCGTAGCTGGACTCCAGGAGGGAAAGCAACTTGAAATTTTTAGGGCGTTATGAGAAATTGTATTTCGTTCGCTTAGCTAAGAAAATTATTTTGTCTATGAATTACCTCCCTAGGAAGTAAAAAAAAACTAGTTTTTAAATAATTTCGTTCCTATTTTTGAAACCCTCACGAAATAACTGTATAATTGTCAGTGCACTTGGTAAAACTGGTTTCTCTTTCAGTCATATCCCGACGACCTTGATTGCATTATTTCCATTTTATTCTACCCGTTTATTTTTGGTTAATTGCTTTCTAAAAAGACAAAAATTATTACGTGAGGGGATTAACGAGAAAGTTACGAAATTCGGCATGAGGTTCAAAAGCGTGTCGGTAAAGGTTTGTGGACACAAAAAGATTTCGTTTGTTATTAGAAGAGCAGAAACCGATTATTTCATTTTTATTTTCATTTCGAACCCCAATCGTTAACCGAGTCAAAAAACCGAAACCGATCGACGTAAAACCGTTTCGATATCACTTTTTTATGACGTCATTTCCTGATATAACCTCATAGGGCAGAGAAGGTATCAAAGAACAAGTGTAACCTGACACGATTTCTACCGCACCGTGTATTTTTCACGGTGTTGGGGTCATAAATATGACTGGTGGTGTATAATACCGTGTATTGTGGGGTAAAAGGAGGTAATAGGGGAAGATCCTTCTTGTTTACACAAGGGTTTATTCTTTTCATGTGTATTAGCTTATAATAGCTGAGAAAAAACCTCAAAATTGAGCTTAATTGCTATAATCATGTAGTTAAAAATGATAAAATTAAAAGAGGCTCAAATTGCCATGACGTCATTAAAACGTACGAGTTCAAAATGTCGTTTTTAAAGGATCAACTCTGGTGACTGCTTTCTTAACTACAAGAGACAGTCTGTAAGCCTTAAATTGTGGAACTTCTCATTTTGAGGGAGTAGATGAGTATTTAGGTCGGCTATTACAATTAGTGACGTCACAAGAGGGGATTTAATTAGGCAATTCCGATATTTTCCTACTCTTTTTAAAGAGATTTCACGGCTGGGGAAACGTAAGTTCGTGACGGAAAGAGTCGAGATTCTGGCACCTGCACGAATGCGAAAACCGGCTATGGCGAAACGCGGAATCTTTCACAATTTAAAAAGTCCGCCTCTCCTCTAAAGTCACCGGAATGTCACATCAAGTTCGAGACTTTTTTTTCTTTAAGGTCTGTAAAGCAGGAAAAAAAAACGATTTGCCAATAAGTTTAATTTTGTGACGAAATCTTGTTTTTCCACCTTCGGTTTATTCTTAATTTAGTGAAATTCAGCTTTTAATTCAATGTCAACCTTCGTATGTAGGCAAGGCGTTCGATATAGAGCTTGTGGAAGTGATAAAAACAGTAAAAAACGTAGGATGTTAACCCTGATCTGATTTCGGGAAAAAAAATTTCAAGGAGTAAAACTACTGAACCAACTTCAAACTTTGTTGGGGAAAGAGGGAAATTTTGGTACAAAACGGAGGGAAAAGGGGACTGGCTAAGATTTGTAGGATGATTTGTAATTATTGTAAGGAAATAACGTTTAAAAACATCTAATTGCACCTTGACGTAGGTGTTTTCAAAATGCTTATCATGAACGATGCAGCAAATGACAACGAAATAAGCAGAAATTACGTAAATTTAACGAAGCGCTAATTAGGTCTTTAATGGCTCCTATAATAGTTTACGACAGCCAAAGCCTTCTTGATCAATCAAGCCTTCCCCACACAGAATTAATTACGTTTTGTTTGGTTTATTTGGATTTCTTCCTCGAAAATTCAGATTGAAGACTTTTTTGACCTTGACAGTTCGCAAAAAAAGGAAAAAATCAATTTTAAAAATACAAAACAATACCGAAACTTTCTAAACGTCCAATAATGTTCTTGTTTTTATTATATAAGAGAATTTGTCAAGCAAATTTTGACCTGAATCACTTTTTTGGGACTATTTATTATGTAAAGGTGAACAAATCAAAAATTGGAATCATATTAGTGACGAAGTTTCGAAACTGCGGCGTTATTTAGACGTCGAAAAACGGGTTTTGGCTTGTAGATTGCTCGATGGTAAATTTCGTCGATTCTAGGCGACTGGAAAAGCATTTTTAGGGTGGACTTTGACCCTTTTTAGCTGCGAAATGCGTTGGGAAGGTCTTCGTAGAGAGGCAACATGAGGGGATGTCACTCAATTGGATATCAGCGTTTCCACAGTCCCAGGACCAGGGGCGGATCGGGCCGCCGGGTTACCGAGCGATCGCTCGGTGGGCCGCTGCCCTCTAGGGCCGGTGAGGGCCAATTTTTATTTTAAACTAAAATAGGAGCAAAAAAAAGCTGAAAGAGCAAAAAATTCGAGGTACTGAAACATTTCACAGGGGCCTGGGCTATTCGAGGGGAAATCGAGGTTTTAAGAGTTGATTTTTCGTCGAAAAACTTCGAAATCGAGGTTTTAAGAGTTAATTTTTCGTCGAAAAACTTCGAAATCGAGGTTTTAAGAGTTAATTTTTCGTCGAAAAACTTCGAAATCGAGGTTTTAAGAGTTAATTTTTCGTCGAAAACTTCGAAATCGAGGTTTTAAGAGTTATTTTTCGTCGAAAAACTTCGAAATCGAGGTTTTAAGAGTTAATTTTTCGTCGAAAAACTTCGAAATCGAGGTTTTAAGAGTTAATTTTTCGTCGAAAAACTTCGAAATCGAGGTTTTAAGAGTTAATTTTTCGTCGAAAACTTCGAAATCGAGGTTTTAAGAGTTAATTTTTCGTCGAAAAACTTCGAAATCGAGGTTTTAAGAGTTAATTTTTCGTCGAAAAACTTCGAAATCGAGGTTTTAAGAGTTAATTTTTCGTCGAAAAACTTCGAAATCGAGGTTTTAAGAGTTAATTTTTCGTCCGAAAAACTTCAAATCGAGGTTTAAGAGTTAATTTTTCGTCGAAAAACTTCGAAATCGAGGTTTTAAGAGTTATTTTTTCGTCGAAAAACTTCGAAATCTAGGTTTTAAGAGTTAATTTTTCGTCGAAAAACTTCGAAATCGAGGTTTTAAGAGTTAATTTTTCGTCGAAAAACTTCGAAATCGAGGTTTTAAGAGTTAATTTTTCGTCGAAAAACTTCGAAATCGAGGTTCTAAGAGTTAATTTTTCGTCGAAAATTTTGAAATCGAGGTTTTAAGAGTAAATTTTTTGTCGAACAACTTCGAAATCGAGGTTTTAAGAGTTGATTTTTGTTCGAAAATTTCGAAATCTAGGTTTTAAGAGTTAATTTTTCGTCGAAAAACTTCGAAATCGAGGTTTTAAGAGTTAGTTTTTCGTCGAAAAACTTCGAAATCGAGGTTCTAAGAGTTAATTTTTCGTCGAAAATTTTGAAATCGAGGTTTTAAGAGTAAATTTTTTGTCGAACAACTTCGAAATCGAGGTTGTAAGAGTTCATTTTTCGTCCAAAAACTTCAAAATCGAGGTTCTAAGAGTTCATTTTTCGTCGAGATTTTTAACGAAAATTTGGCTCTTAAACCTATGATTTTGAGGTTTTTGGACGAAAATTAGGTTTTAAAAATGTTGATTTTGAGGTTTTCGAAGAGAAATTGGCTCTTAAAATGTCAATTTTAAGGTATTTGAAGAAAATTTGGCTCTTATAACCTTGATTTTGAGATTTTCGACGAAAAAAGGCTTTTAAAACTTTTATTTTGAGGTTTATGGACGAAAATTGGGCTCTTAAAAATTTTGATTTTGAGGTTTCTGACGAAAAATGTCTCTTAAAACTTTGATTTTGAGGATTTTAGACGAAAATTAAGCTTTACAAATGTTGATTTTGAAGAAAAATTCGCTCTTAAAATGTCAATTTTAAGGTTTTTGACAAAAAAGGCTCTTAAAACTTTGATTTTGAGGGTTTTTAAAGAAAAATTTGCTCCTATAATGTCGATTTTAAGGTTTTCGATGAAAAATAGCGTTAAAATATGTTCAGAAAGAGAAGAAAACCTAAATTTTTGGGGAATATTTGGAGGGTAAAAAAAAAGAAAAAAAAAGGCCGGTCTAGTGGATGCGCCCGGTGGGCCGAAAACAGCCGATCCGCCCCTGCCCAGGACCTACCATTTTCCCATCATTTCGACCAAAAAAACCCCAATCCATTGAAAAAAAGCATAAAAATCAACCTTTTTATAATTTTTCTATTCTTTTAGATGAGCACATCTATCTTTTCCTCCACAGCAACTACTACAGCGTCGAAAAGACGAAAACGACCATCGAAAGCTATTTCGTCGTCCGTGCCGAGAATCCTGAGTCCTTCTCCAACTGGGACCTCACCACATTAGAGACCGCATTCAAAACCTAGTAAGCAAAGCAATTAATCAAAACTCAAGGTCAAAAATGCAACGGGGACGCCTTTTTCACTTCGGCGTCCTTGATCCCCTCAAAGAACCAACAACCATCAATAACATTGTCTAACCATCAAAAGGAATTGTCAACCTTTAACTCGTGTATTTAGCCTTAAAGTATTTGAAATTCGACATTTTTTTCATGTACCAATTATGAAGGCCCCGCACGTAGATTCTTCAAGGACTTTTTTTTCGTCTACCAACCTCATGGAAATAATTAAATGAAGTTTTCCTCGTTTTAATGAGAAAAACAGGTTTTAATTATAAAATACGGTCTTTTATTTTATAAAATCAAAAGTAAGAAATAATATGCAAGTTAATTAGTAAAAAAAAATTATAATACTCCTAATCCCATGAAATAGAGGCCTAAAAACCCCTACTACTATGATAAAGAAGAGTAAAAAACCCTAAAGTCCTAAAAGCCCCTGCTATGTTAAGAGGCCCAAAAACCACTATTCCCATGGAAAAGAGCCCTAATTCCATGAAAAAGAGGCCTAAAAACCCCTAGTACTATGATGTAGACCATGTGGGCCGGAGCGGCCGTGTTTTCGGCCAGCGGCACGCACACTCCACTAAACGCACAACACATGGACCCATTTTAAGCAGGAGAATCCTTCATCTTTTCGGAGCTGAAAGCAAGGGATATTGGTGGCCGGTCCTCACGGCAGGCCTTTCGGCCTCTATGAGTCTTTTTTTAGAGGCTTATATCATTTCAGCGTGAATCAGGACGAGTCTCCTGTATTCCACACAAAAAATCACTCCTCTAGGTCATTCCTTCAATCATTGGACGATCTAGATCTAATCTATTATATATTCCTTATTAATATACTATACATACTATATATATATACTAAGTAGTATTTTTATTCAAGTATCATAATACCTATAATATATTATAATATGTTACAGTCGACTATGTTACTATACCTATATATATTATATTTTGTTATGTTATATAAATTTATATATGTACCGATCGCTAGATCTAAAAATCGAGCTAGGCATGTGTTTTGAATTAAACGCAAGAATTGGTGTATTTAAAGACGATTTATGTAACTTCACCAGGGGCTTGATAGTTGTCATCTAATTTAATAATTAAAGTGTAAAAAAAAATATCGTAAGGACTTTTTTGTTTTACTTGGCTATGTTGGGAAACTTGGCCAGTTCGATTTACCTCCAGAAAATGAACACCCCTGCAGTTTTTCACGAAATACAAGAGGACATAAGGTGCGAAGTGATGAATACCTTTGACAATTTAGGTTTCATTTTCGTTGTCACTGTTGAAAGTTCTTCCATTGCCCGAAATCATTTCAAAAATAATTTCCCCGTAAAATGAAAGTTTCCCTTGTAAAGTGCAATGGCGCGTAAAGTTCTCCAAATTCCCTTTAAAGTGGAAAAGGAAAGTTTCCCTCCTGAGTAGCAGATTGAAATTTGCACCATTTTTAATACTACTTGAGGTTGAGTGAAATCTCTACCTCCATCATAAAGTGAAATGTTCCGCACCATCGTAAAAGTGAAATTTGCCCTCGTGCGTAGACAGTGAAATTTCCCGTTGCCGTGCGTAAAGTGAAATGTTCGCCCGCCTGTAAAAGACGTTAAGATGTGTGAAAATTATGTTCATTGAAAAGAGAGAATTCCTCGCGTGAGAAAGTAGGCGAGAAGATCAATTTCCCTGTCATTGGAAAGAGAAATTCCCTCCTGTGTAGCCAGATTGGAAGATTTCACTTTTAACACTACACGAGGTCATGGTAAAATTTCCCTCCGTGCGATAAAGTGGAAATTGTCCCTGCCTTTAAAGCACGTTAAGGGGTGCTGTTCATTGAAAATGGAAATTTCCCGTGTGGAAAAGTAGAGAAAGACTCAATTTGTTCCCGTTGAAAAAAGTAGGAAAGGGATCGAGTGTCCCTGGGGAGGGATGGTT
>JAGWEN010001181.1:0-36929 GCA_018703685.1 Orius laevigatus
TAATGCTGATGATAAGTCCAGGGTCCTGGGTGACCAAGGTAATTGAGGATACTTAGAAGATACTTAATGCTGATGATAGATGAGGGTGGCAAGGCCGTTGACCCTCGAGTATGTGGATGTTGACTTTGTTTAAGGTTCCTCAGTCGATTTGGCCAGGGAGAGAGGAAGAGGGTGCTCGCAATCTTGAAAAGAGAATGTAAATTTGGGGTCGACATGGTTGTGTTCAACCATGTGGAGGTAACGGTTAAAGTATCAGTAAAAGTAACAGTGAAAGTAACGGTATGAGAGACAGTAAAAGTGACGGCTTTGATATAAGTAAGCTTTAATATGATTAAGCTTTAATGTGGGTTAGCTTTAATGTGAGAAAGCTTTTATGTGAGTAAGGTTTAATGTGACCTATGTGAGTAAGCTTTAATGTGAGAGGTTAATGTGGTATGTTCTACTAACAGTTTTACAGGGCGAGGTGCTTTTTCCCTTGGCTCTGTTGTGCTGCTTCCAGTCGGATTGCTATTACGTCACGGACTTGGGCTAGTGGTGGCCTTGTCGTGTGGCGTATGGGAACATCATGGGGGCTTTCATCCTTGCACAGCTGATGGGCTATGTGGGGCGGTCGTTTGGCCGACGGCTTAGCTTTCCTGGCCCTATTGGCTGTGCTGCAGCCCTTCGTGGAGACGTGGGACTGAGGCCACCGAGCGGTGCCGATGCGGTCCAGGGGACGCCCTGGGCTTAGCTTTTCGGGGGTTCGGCCACTGGGTGATTCCGATGCGGTCCAGTACGTGCCTGGGCTTAGCTTTTCGGGCTCCCGGTGGAGGCTAGGTCTTTACTGACGTTCCCCGGCAATGTGTCTGGCTGGATGCTTCGCGACTGAGACATGGAAATTATGCGGTGAGCTGGAGTGGTTGTAAGGCAGGTGTAAGGCCTTTAGAGTGGTTTTAAGGCATCCATAAGGCCTTTGTGGCAATTTTAAGGCGGGTATAAGGCCTTTGGAATGGGCATCCGTAAGGCCTTTGTGATGGTTTTAAGGCGGGTGTAAGACCTTTGTAATGGGCATCCATAAGGCCTTTGTGATGGTTTTAAGGCGGGTGTAAGACCTTTGTAATGGGCATCCATAAGGCCTTTGTGATGGTTTTAAGGCGGGTGTAAGACCTTTGTAATGGGCATCCATAAGGCCTTTGTGATGGTTTTAAGGCGGGTGTAAGACCTTTGTAATGGGCATCCATAAGGCCTTTGTGATGGTTTTAAGGCGGGTGTAAGACCTTTGTAATGGGCATCCATAAGGCCTTTGTGATGGTTTTAAGGCGGGTGTAAGGCCTTTGGAATGGGCATCCATAAGGCCTTTGTGATGGTTTTAGGGCAGGTGTAAGGCCTTTGTAATGGGCATCCGTAAGGCCTATGTGTTGGTTTTAAGGCGGGTGTAAGGCCTTTGGAATGGGCATCCATAAGGCCTTTGTGATGGTTTTAAGGCGGGTGTAAGGCCTTTGGAATGGGCATCCATAAGGCCTTTGTGATGGTTTTACGACGGGTGTAAGGCCTTTGGTTTTAAGGCATCCTTAAGGCCTCTGTGGCGTATTGGGGCCAGTGTAACGCCTTTGTGGCATGTTACGGCATCTGTAAGGCCCGTGATGTGGGGCTCAAATTGTTTTGGAGAATTACTTAAAATTTTTTGTTTTATTTCAGGAGTTGCCAAGGGACGGCAACCTGGTCAGAATGGCCGTGTCGGTGATGGACTGCTGAAGTGCGAAGTATTGACATGAAACTGCTAACACTGAGATGACATCATCTTGTTAACTTTAATTAGTCGATTGTTAATTGATTAGTTTTAATTGTTCGATTGTTAATTGATTAGTTTTAATAATTGAGGGTAAGCTTAATTAGCTCTCCCTAGAAAACCCCCTGGGCGCGGCAATTTGTTAAAGTAGACGAAGGGGTGTGTTACCCCTTACCACCCCTTCGAGGCAAGAGTGGGGAGCAGGTCCAAGGGACAAGAGACATTAAGATTTCGGAACTGAGACGAGAGAGGTGCAAGCCTCGTATCGCTTTTGTTAAAGTACCAAAAACTGTATTGTTCATTAATAGTTTGATATTAATTGTGTGTTTCGCCCGGGGGAAGTTCTACCCTCAACTATGTGTGATTTCTTTAATAAACTTTGATCAACCGTGAGGATCTTTAATAAACCGACTGTGAATTCTTTGAACTTTGTTTTAATTCTTCCATCATCGCAATGATAAATTAATTATTGAAGAACACCGTTTACGTCATCATATGATATATATTATATATATTATATATATATATATATATATATATATAATTTATATATAATATATATATATATATATATATAATCTTAATGAATGAAACGAAACATTTGCGTGATAATAATTAAGTTTTAAACTAACACATAAAAAAGAGGACAAATAGACGGATATTTCGATGGTCGTCGTTTTCAGCGGAGCTCAGAAGGGAAGAATCTTCAGAGCCCGCTGGATGGGGAAACCGACGAACCAGTCGAAATTATCCCGGTATTTTTTTCTATTTGTCCTCTTTTTTAGTGTTAGTTTAAAACTTAATTATTATATATATTATATTATATATAATAATATATATATATATATATAATATAAATATATAATATAATATATATATATATATATATATATATATATATATATATTATATAATATATATATATACTATATATATCTATATAATAGTATATATATATATTTATTAGTTAAACTAATTAAAAAAAAAATTTATTCACTTACAGCATGGGGAATTTTTGATTTGATTGAAAGCTCTCTTTCCCTATACAGTTTTTCATTATTACTCAAGATTTTAGGGGGGGGGGGGGGGGGGTGGGGGGGGGGGGGGGGGGGGGGGGGGGGTGGGGGGGGGGGGGGGGGGGGGGGGGGGGGCGTGGGGCGGGGGGGGGGGTGGGGGGGGGGCGGGGGGGGGGGGGGGGGGGGGGGGGGGGTGGGGTGGGGGGGGGGGGGGGGGGGGGGGGGGAGGGGGGGGGGGGGGGGGGGGGGGGGGGGGGGGGGGGGGGGGGGGGGGTGTGGGGGGGGGGGGGGGGGGTGGGGGGGGGGGGGTGGGGGGGGGGGGGGGGGGTTGGGGGGGGGGGGGGGGGGGGGGGGGGGGGGGGGGGGGGGGGGGGGGGGGGGGGGGGGGGAGGGGGGGGTGGGGGGGGGGGGGGTGGGGGGGGGGGGGTGGGGGGGGGGGGGGGGGGGGGGGGGGGGGGGGGGGGGTGGGGGGGGGGGAGGGGTGTGGGGGGCGTGTGTGTGGGGCCGTGTGGTGTGTCGCGGTGAGCGGGTGTGCGCGTGGGGAGGCGTGTGGTGTGTGCGTGTGCGGTGTGTGGGGGGGGGGTGGCTCCACATCGCCACATATTTATATAATATTTATTACTAATAAATAATTATTTATCTATTTCTTTTTTAAATTCCACTTTTTGGGATAGCCGAGAAATTTTTCTGGGAGAGCTTTTGTGGTATGCTAATTTTTGGTAACAGTTTTAGGTTTTTTCCAATATTCCTCTTTTTTGTGTGACACTATACTTTGTTATAACTTTTTTTTAGCATTTTAGGCATTTGATGGTTAATTTTTTCATAGTTTTATTGAAAAGGTTCTAAGAAACTTAAGTTAGTTAGTCTATAAAGTTCAGTTTCTGATAAGACCTCGTGGTGTTTACATAAGACAGGTAGCAAACAAAAGTTAAGATATGTGAAATCTACGGGTAAGGTCCGAACTTCAAGGAATTCCTATATTAAAAAAAAATTACGTCAATTTATGCAACCCAGGAGGAGTAAAAATCAATTTTTATCATTAAATTGTCAAGTTCTGGTCAAAAATGGGAAATAGGGGCTGGAGTACCCCAGGAAGGAAAAGTTTTGGACTGAATAAAAGCTATGGAAAAAGTGGGGAAAAACCTTGAAATTATCCGACAAATATGTGGGCTGGTATGGAGGAGGAAAACCCATAAATTTCCAGAAATTCTTGGCTCTATAGACCTCCTTTACAATGATAGGCAAGGAGCCCAGGTGGAAGGAGCGGAGAAAAAAGATAGAAAGAGACTCTACAGACCTCTCCACGAATACCAAATCCCCCCCCACACTACTCTCCCATCACCTCCCCTACTCTCCTCCACCCCCTGCTGATTCTGGACACCAAGAAGTTTCGGGGTGGGGGAGGTTGGGTGGTAATTAAGGAAGTTTAGGGTGTGGTGGGGGAAGGTTGGGGGATGGAGTTTCAGAGGAGAGATCTCCAGAGATCCATTCTTTGAGAAAGTTCCAGCAAATTTTCCCTTTTTCTCAAGAAAAGACCCTTTTTTCACAAGAAAGTACCCTTTTTTCATAAGAAAAGACCCCTTTTCAGGAGACAAGACCCTTTTTCAAGAGAAAAGACCCTGTTTCACGAGAAATTACCCTTTTTTCAACGAGAAAAGACCCCTTTTTACGAGAAAATACCTTTTTTTTTTTACAAGAAAAGACCCCTTTTCAAGAGACAAGACCCTTTTTCACGAGAAAAGACCCTTTTTTCACAAGAAAATACCCTTTTTTTCATAAGAAAAGACTCCTTTTCAGGAGACAAGACCCTTTTTCAAGAGAAAAGACCCTGATTCAGGAGAAAATACCATTTTTTCAACGAGAAAAGACCCCTTTTTACGAGAAAATACTTTTTTTTTTACAAGAAAAGACCCCTTTTCAAGAGACAAGACCCTTTTTCACGAGAAAAGACCCTTTTTTTCAACAGAAAAGATCCTTTTTCACGATAAAATACCCCTTTTTCGGAAGAAAAGACCCCTTTTCAAGAAACAAGACCATTTTTCACAAGAAAAGACCCTTTTTCACGATAAAAGACCCTTTTTTCACAATAAAATACCCCCTTTTCCACGAGAAAAGACCATTTTTCCATAAGTAAAGACCATTTATTCACTTTTTCACGAGAAAACAACAACCCTTTTTTCACGAAAAAAAAAAGACCCCTTTTTTTCACGAGAAAAGAAGCTTTTTTTCCACAAGAAAAGACCATTTATTCACAAGAAAAGACCCCCAAGACCCCTTTTCATGAGAAAAGACCCTTTTTCACGAGAAAAGACCTTTTTTCACGGGAAAAGACCCTTTTTCACAAGAAAAGACCCTTTTTCTACAAGAAAATATCATTATTCCACAAGAAAAGACCATTTATTCACAAGAAAAGACCCCTTTTCACGATAAAAGACCATTTTTCACGAGAAAAGACCATTTTTCGAGAAAAAAAAAAGACCCCTTTTTTTTAAAAAGAAAAGACCCTTTTTTCCAAAAGAAAGACCTTTTTTCACTAGAAAAGACCCCAAAGACCCTTTTTCACGAGAAAAGACCGTTTTTTTTTCATAGGAGGTTAGGGTAGGATGGGGGAGAGTCCAGTATTCCATGGAAGGGTATGGGAGGTGATGGAAGATTGGTGGACTGTTAGGTTAGACTTCTGGGGAAGTTAAGGCGAGGTAGTGGAAGGTTGGGGTGGTCTGGGAGAGCAGAGGTGTCCGGGAATCTAGAATGAGTCTTCACGGAGAGGTCTATAGAGCCCCAAGTTTTTGAGAAAGTTTGATCTATTTGGAACCTCCATACCTCCCCTTTTAATCTCAACGCTATATAAAGAGATCTCATCTATTACGCCCCTATTTCCTGTTTCAGCCTGTTTTCTGTCGAACCATTCAAAATCGTATCTTCTTCACTTTTCTTTATTTTTTGTGGTAAATATTTAGTCTTCAATTATTATTATTTTTTAAATTGTCATTAATATTATTTTATCAAATTGAACATCGCATGAAGTAGATTAGTGATCTGGTGGGAGGGGCAGGTAAATGTTGATTCAGATTATCTTGAGTGGCGACTTTGGTTTTGGGTAGGGCTTTGTCAGTCATGTAGGGTATATAACGGAGGGGTATAACAAGTGCGTCCCCACAGATTTGTGGAGTTGTGTGTTCGCTCGACATCGCGGGAGCTCTCGCCGGCGGAGACTCATAGACGCGACCCCTCCGTTCCGACCAACGCATTCCCATCTACCAGTTGGAAGAGTAGATCTTAACACCGAAAACTTCATCGTGCCAGATCTAATTCTTCCGATTGATAGTGGCTTGCGATTTTCTCATTTCTGGAATATCTTTGGTATCCTTTCCTCAGTGTTATTTTATGTATTTTTTTTATTATATCTCTTATATGTCATCTATACGCGTTATATTTTATTTCGAGTTATGTGGTCTTCTTTTGAGTTAAGTGGAGAAGTAGTCTCTGCACTTAAATTTAAAGTGAGATTCATACTCCTCCTACTTATTTCAACCACACATTTCGACGTTTCTTCACTGGAATTTTTTTTTTTCGGAGAAGCGTATTTGTCATTTGACATTTTTTAGCACGCTAAACTCCTTTTTGTGTAAAAAGTTGTTTTTTTTTGTAATAAATAAAAAAAATTTATTTTGGGACTTTTTTATTTTTTTTTTGAATTTTCGTGTTTCATGAGTTAGATTCTCTTTGTAGGTGTGATAATAGGGCGGTTATCTGTGGCAAACAAGTTTAGATAACGTTATCATCAGGTGTCATCACACTTGACAATGAGATATCCTCGTTTATGTATTATTCTAGGTTGGCTCAATTTAAAAATTATATCTTGCTTATATATATATATATATATATATATATATATATATATATTATATATATATATATATTATATATATATATATATATATATATATATATATATATATATATATATATATATATATATATATATATATATATATATATATTATATATTTTATTTTTTTATTTATTTATTTATTTATTTATTTATTTTTTTTTTTTTGACAAATTGGGGATGTGGTTGTCAAATCTTATCTTCAGAAAATTGCGACGCTACTTGACTTCTTGGAAGATTCTACAGTGTCCGTTTTGAGGTTTTCCGGCCGGGAAATACTCAATTCTCCTTCTTGGGGAATGTTAAAAAAAGCTTTAAAATGGTTCAAAAGAGCCCCTCGTGTCCAAAAAGGATAAAAATCAAGCTACATACGATAAACAGAGCCCTTTTGAGCTTTCATTTTTGGACGCTAGGGGTCTATTTAACTAGAAGTTCTTTTTCGACAAAATGGCCTCTTTTAGCTTGATTTTCGATCATTTTTGGCCACTTTCTTGACTACATATTATTCCTTTAAAACAAATAAGGCCCTTTTAAGCATGATTTTTGATTCTTTTAGTACAATATGGGCCTTATTTAACTACATTTCTTTCTTTTGGCGACGAAATGGCCTCTTGTAGCTCGATTTTTGATCTTTTCTGGACACTAGGGGGTCCTATTGGTCTTAATAGCATAGTATCCAACCCTATTGTCCAAAAAGGATCAAAAATCATGCTTAAAAGGGCCTTATTTGTTGTAAAGAAATAATATGTAGTCAAGAACGGTCTCTAGTGGCTAAAAATGATCAAAAATCAAGCTCACAAAATGGCCTCTTTGAGCTTGATTTTTGATCCTTTTTGGACACTAGGTGCCCTATTTAACTAGATTTCGTTCTTTTACGACAAAATAGCCTTTTGTAGCTTGATTTTTTAAATCCTTTTTGGACACTAGGGTTGGATACTATTCCATAGGTCCCCCTAGTGTCCAGAAAAGATAAAAAATCGAGCTACAAGAGGCCATTTCGTCGCCAAAAGAAAGAAATGTAGTTAAATAAGGCCCATATTGTACTAAAAGAATCAAAAATCATGCTTAAAAGGGCCTTATTTGTTGTAAAGGAATAATATGTAGTCAAGAAAGTGGCCAAAAATGATCAAAAATCAAGCTAAAAGAGGCCATTTTGTCGAAAAAGAACTAGTTAAATAGACCCCTAGCGTCCAAAACTGAAAGCTCAAAAGGGCTCTGTTTGGCTTAAAGCGACCTTAGTTCAGCAAGACACGATTTTTGTCGACACCTTTTAGGTCTAAATATGAAAACCAACGATTTCTATCAATCTTTATGCGATAAGATGAGAAACGAGGCGAATTTTCACGGTTTTTCGCAGATATCTCGAAAACCGTACGTCGTACGCGAAGAAGTTATAAGTACAAAATTAAAGCTTTTTAAATTCACTACAGATTACATTTAGTGAGATTTTTTGTAGGACCAAACGTATCTGAGCTACGAGGTGACAAAAACAAAATCATCAATTTTGACACCCTGTACATAAAGTATCAATAAGATTGATATGAAATACATGGAAAAAAGGATTTTATTTTTTCTGAAACATCATGAAAGTTCATTATCCATGGACCACGAGAGCGTTTTTGTGTTCTGGACTCTTTTTTCGGCTTCTTTCTTCGGTCACGATTTTCGCGGAGGGCGCATGAGTCTTCTTATCGCCGGCAAGTCGAACAAAACGGATTTTCCGACCATTGATGGAAATGTTCTTATAATTCTTGAGAGTTCCATCTTTCAGCGTAGCCATGACTTGAGACAAAACACAAAAGGAGGCATCGTCGCCTTTGATGAGTCGCCCCTTGTAGCTGTTACCGTGAACGGTCACCACTTCAATTATTTCACCTTCTACTTCATAGAGCGATTCAGTCGCTATCCCATGTGACATTTTCTCTTTTATTAGGTTAACAGAACTATAAAATCTAGATGATTAACTTGCCAAACTAATGCAAAAACAATTACGGAATTTCGCTTGCCCAAAATTTTTAAAAAATCAGATGTTCTCAAAGAAACAAAAGAAAAGAAAAAAAAACAGCTGTGGATCAGTAGTTCTCCTACATCGGTAAATTTTGATCATCGATAGCGGCTAAACGGCTCAACCAATCTTAACTCCGGAGAGCTCGTTGGACGCAGAATTGTATAAACTTTCATTTTATACTTAATAGTTAAGTCCCTAGAACCTATAGTTTTGGAGCTAGAGGTCAAAAACCCAAAAACGTACAGATTTTAATTTTTCAAAATGGCGGACGAAAGGCTCGCTGTTACCAATATACATGGAATTCGGTGCAGTTCTTTTACTCTATTAAGATATGAGGAAGCCCTGAAAATTTCAAGTCTAAAGGAAGCCGAGATAATAAACTTAATGTCACGTAATAGTCCAGTCGCCAGAGCGAAAAAAAGGGGGTCTGCTGGAAGAAATTGGGGACTTATTGAAACTTTTACAGTTTGTTCGGGGCTATGGTGGGATGACTCTCTTAATTTTTCGAACTCGAGAAACCTATGCTACCCTCAGGAGGGGCGAAAAACCAAGCTGATTTTCGGTTTTTTGCCTATAAGTCCTAAACTAAGCGTTTTATGACAAAACACACTCTATTCAATATTGTAGGGCATAAAATTTTCAACAATTTATAACTTAATAAATTTTCCCGTAACCTTACTGCTTATCGAGATACTCCCTATCAAAGTTTGAGAATTTCAAAAAACAGGTGAAAAAAAGAAGAAAAGGGAGGTTGGTCTCTGCTCTCCCCTCCACCCAGGTGTTCCAGCATGACAAAATTTATGGTCAATAACCATAGAACTGACCCATCAGACGCCAAATTGAACTAATTGAACCTATTAGAGGGCCAAAACCATCTGTTTTTTGAAATTCTCAAACTTTGATAGGGCGTATCTCGATAAGCAGTAAGGTTACGGGAAAATTTATTAAGTTATAAATTGTTGAAAATTTTATGCCCTACAATATTGAATTGAGTGTGTTTTGTCATAAAACGCTTAGTTTAGGACTTATAAGAAAAAAACCGAAAATCAGCTTGGTTTTTCTCCCCTCCTGAGGGTAGCACAGGTTTCTCGAGTTCGAAAAATTAAGAGAGTCATCCCACCATAGCCCCGAACAAACTGTTAAAGTTTCGAAAAGTCCCCAATTTTTTCCATGTTCAATGTATATAATATTGACTGGACTATAAATCTTGGCATCTCTTTTGAAATCGTCCTAGCGTACCCAATCATGATTCAGGAGAAATTACCGGAACATTTTTGTTTGTTCTAGATTTGGAGAGTGGATGCTGAGTGTATATCTAACCTTCTGACATTCGATCATCTCCAGCTTATGTGTCACAACCAGCAAATTGTACCACCATTGGCCCTGGATCCATCATCGTTGCACCACAACCCGTTAGAGTACGTGATTTTATTTTCTTTCCCATCGGGATTTTGAGAGTCTATGCCTAGATGATCGAATTATGTATAAATATACAATATTCAGCATACATATACAATATACATACAAATTACAATACGCAATACGCAATATACAACACGCAATATCCAATATACAACACGCAATACGCAATATACATCACGCAATATACATCACGCAATATACATCACGCAATATCCAACACGCAATATCCAATACGCAATACGCAATATCCAATACGCAATATACAACACGCAATACGCAATATCCAATACGCAACACGCAATATATAACACCCAATATACAACCCGCAATACGCAATATACAATACGCAATATCCAATACGCAATATACAACACGCAATATCCAATATACAGCACGCAATACGCAATATATAACACCCAATATACAACACGCAATATCCAATACGCAATACGCAATATCCAATACGCAATACGCAGTACGCAATATATAACACCCAATATACAACGCGCAATACGCAATATTTAATACGCAATATCCAATACGCAATATACAACACGCAATATCCAATATACAGCACGCAATACGCAATATATAACACCCAATATACAACACGCAATATCCAATACGCAAAACGCAATATTGTATAACACCCAATGTACAACACGCAATACGCAATATCCAATACGCAACATATAACACCCAATATACAAAACGCAATACGCAATATCCAATACGCAATACGCAATATACAACACGCAATATCCAATACGCGCATATAATATATTTTCATTTAAATGAATTATGATTGTCAATGTTCAAGAAATTGGCCACATGCAGTCGCTATAGAAGATAAAAGGATTCACAGGATTCCCTTCGCATACAACCTCTTGAATCTGCTTCCGAAATGCCAGCAAGCTGAATTATTGTCTTCTGTGTTCGTCCAAGGTAAGACGACTGTAAAGACGACTTATCTAAAGAATATTTCAGAATTGAATGACATTTGGAGCATAAAATCGCGAACGGACGCCCCAAACAATCTTCTCATCGAAAACCTTCTTTCGCAACTTCAAGAACTTCACCACCGCGAGCTCCACTTGACCGACCACGAATCTTCCCAGTTTTTGCATCTTATTTTAAAAAGGCCTCGCGACATCGGGAAACATCCGGTACCCTTTCCTTCAGGTAAGTTCCTTCTTTGTTTTGTTCCTTAAAAATCTTTTTTTTAGGAATGAATAAGCAAGACGGAAGGAAAATATCGGATACTGAATCAACCGATACGTGCGAAACTCAGACCGTTCCGGCTGCGAGTGACTGGGCGAGGATGATTTCTTGGGCGACTTATGACGTCCACACTCCTCTTCAAGGTTCAATGGATGATATTAAAGCTTCCAAGATTAACAAATGGGATGGGAAAAAGGCAAAAGCTTCTATTCCAAAATGGCGATGTTTTGTGAAAAGTATGGCTTCAAACCACTGCGTTTTGACGTTTATCCCGGCTTCTTTTCATGATCTCAAGCTTCTGATGCTTGGATCAAACGTGAAGATGTTTTCGCAGTACGATCCTTGTGAAAAGAGGCTTTTTGAAAAAGTCGTCCCAGAATCGACATCCAATGATTCAGAGCCTTTTCTTCCTACGCCGGAAATGGACTATTCGATACCTTCAAAAGCGTCAAGCAAAATGGAACTGCAGTGCAGCTCTGAAGACTTAATCTTCGAATCTGTCTCATCGAAGAAAGTCAACCTTAAAGAAAAGCTTGAACCTTTCCGGCTAAGATCTAGCTCATGGGACCCGATGAAGAAGAATTCCGAAAACTTAAAATTAGACAGCAAACGTATCCGGACAAGCTCTGTCGGCGCCAAAATGAAGCCGATCATTTTTCAAAAACGTCTCGCAGAAAACGACGACTACTCTTGCTTACAAAAGGAAGAAAGAAGCAAACCAATCTACGGATCGTTGACTCTTCCCATATATGTCTACGATTGTCCTCTTTCTAATCTCGTCGATGCTTTGATATTCAAATCAAGCTTTGAAAGAAGAAACGACATTTTTCAGGATAAATGTTCAAAACTTGATATGGATCAGACTTTGAACAAAGATGAGAGCACCCCTGGTGAGCTTTTTTTCTTTTTCTTTTTTATTAATTTAATATTTTAAAGACGATCTTGACTTGCAACACCATTGCAAAGTGTTGACCCAAGCTTTCAACAAAGCGTTCGTCGAAGCGTTATTTAAGTCGCTCCATTCCAATCATAAAATCTGCAGTGTTGACATTCAATCGGCCGTTTTTGAATGCGAAGAAACCCTTTTGGAAATTGACATCACTAAATACATTCAGGTATTAAGAAATTCTAGATCTGGGTTCCCTGTGGGGCGATTTACTTGAAATTTTATACAGTTATTCTCTAATATGGTAGTAGGAAGCCCTTGAAATTTCAAGTCGATCGGTTTACAGGGAGCAGAGATATAAGACTTCAAAAACGAGGTTTTTCGCTGGAAACCTCCGTTTCCCCCAAACCACCCGAAATCTCCAAAACTGTCCATACCTCAAAAACTGCGAAAATCACCAAAATTGCTCAAAACATCCCAAATCGTTAAAACTGCCCTAAACCTCCCAAACCGTAAAAACCACCAAAAACACCCAAATTTCCCAAACCGTAAAAACTGCTCATAACCTCTCAAACCGTAAAAACTGCCCAAAACCTCCCGAACTGTAAAAACTCCCCAAAACCTCCCAAACTGCCCAAACCTCCAAAATTGCTAAAAACCTCCAAAACTGCCCATAACCTGTCAAACCGTAAAAACTGCCCAAAACCTCCCCAACTGTAAAAACTGCCCAAAACCTCCCAAACCTTAAATACTTCAAAACCTCCTAAACCTCCAAAACTGCCTAAATCCTCCCAAACCGTAAAAACTTCAAAACCTCCCAAACCTCAAAAACTGCCTAAATCCTCCCAAACCGTAAAAACTGCCCAAAACCTCCCAAACCATAAAAACTGCCCAAAACCTCCCAAGCCGTAAAAACTGCCTAAATCCTCCCAAACCGTAAAAACCTAAAACCTCCCAAACCATAAAAACTGCCCAAAACCTCCCAAACCGTAAAAACTGCCCAAAACCTCCCAAACCGTAAAAACTGCCCAAAACCTCCCAAACCATAAAAACTGCCCAAAACCTCCCAAACCGTAAAAACTGCCTAAATCCTCCCAAACCATAAAAACTTCAAACCTCCAAAACTGCCTAAAACCTCCCAAACCATAAAAACTGCCCAAAACCTCCCAAACCGTAAAAACTGCCCAAAACCTCCCAAACCGTAAAAACTTAAAACCTCCCAAACCTCCAAAACTGCCTAAATCCTCCCAAACCTTAAAAACTTCCCAAAACCTCCCAAACCATAAAAACTGCCCAAAACCTCCCAAACCGTAAAAACTGCCCAAAACCTCCCAAACCATAAAAACTGCCCAAAACCTCCCGAACTGTAAAAACTCCCCAAAACCTCCCAAACTGCCCAAACCTCCAAAACTGCCTAAATCCTCCCAAACCTTAAAAACTGCCCAAAACCTCCCAAACCATAAAAACTGCCCAAAACCTCCCCAACTGTAAAAACTCCCCAAAACCTCCCAAACTGCCCAAACCTCCAAAACTGCCTAAATCCTCCCAAACCTTAAAAACTGCCCAAAACCTCCGAAACCATAAAAACTGCCCAAAACCTCCCCAACTGTAAAAACTGCCCAAAACCTCCCAAACCTTAAATACTTCAAAACCTCCTAAACCTCCAAAACTGCCTAAATCCTCCCAAACCGTAAAAACTTCAAAACCTCCCAAACCTCCAAAACTGCCTAAATCCTCCTAAACCTCCAAAACTGCCCAAAACCTCCCAAACCATAAAAACTTCAAAATCTCCCAAACCATAAAAACTTCAAAACCTCCCAAACCGCCTAAATCCTCCCAAACCATAAAAACAAACCTCCAAAACTGCCTAAAACCTCCCAAACCATAAAAACTGCCCAAAACCTCCCAAACCGTAAAAACTGCCCAAAACCTCCCAAACCGTAAAAACTTAAAACCTCCAAAACTGCCTAAATCCTCCCAAACCTTAAAAACTGCCCAAAACCTCCCAAACCATAAAAACTGCCCAAAACCTCCGAAACCATAAAAAACTGCCCAAAACCTCCCAAACCGTAAAAACTGCCTAAATCCTCCCAAACCGTAAAAACTGCCCAAAACCTCCCAAACCGTAAAAACCACCAAAATCACCTAAACTGCCCGAACCTCCAAAACTGTTCAAACCTTCCAGATCGATACGTTTTTTATTTAACATAATTTTCAGACTATCTGTGGTCACTGCAAGCAATTAATCCGAGACGAAAAGCCAGCCATGAGTCCATCGCAGTTTTTACCATCGACTTGCCTACCTCCAGAAGTCCATCCTCTTCATAAACTCATCAAGCAACGTTTCATCGAAATACTTACCGTTTGTTTCAAATCGGTTCCGACAAGCCCGGAATACTTTTTCTGCTCACCGCCCGTTCAGATTTCTCGTCTGGTAACTTTTTTTCTTTTCAATGTTTTCTTTAATTTTTATTCAATATTAGGCTGATGTCGGCTTGGACGTATCATCCGCTCATAGAGTCGAACCGCCAGAATTCGACGTTATGACCCAACAATCCGACCCCGTCGATTTCAGCAGTAATCACAACAGCATGATTGGTAAAAATTGGAATTTTCTATATTTTTTAATATTAATATCTCTATTTTTAGGCGGCTGGGACCGTATAGCCTTTGAATCTACCCAAGATGATGCTCGCACTTCTCTTCTTTCCAATATGGATTCGGACAGCGTCAGCGATTATTTAAACGATGTTGGAGACGAACTTTTTCCTTTATTTTTACATCTAGTCTGCACAATTCGATCTCCAAATAAAACAGTCATAGCGAAATGCCCTGTCGAAATCATACCAACTTGTATCGGTAATTTTTGAACCCCAGGGGGGTGTGGCATGGGCACACAAAATGCTAATTTATCAATGTTTAGGAGAGTTGATAGGAGAAGTAAAAAGCTTGGAACCATTTGATTTGAACAAAATTACCGTTACGTTGGACTTATATTGTTTGACGCTTCCACCTTCCTACCCCGCAGATCTTCCAGCCTGCGATATGCCAAGCCACCAGCTTCAAGATTTGCACGGAACTTCATTAAACACTTCCGAACCCGTTCCTGCCGAACAGTCAGTTATTTTATTTAAAAAAAAATTTAACAAAAATTCTTTTCAGCTTTTCCAATGAAACCTCCAAAGGTAACGATAAACTGCAACATTTGCCGATCCAGCAGAACAAAGCGGTCAATAAGTGCATCGTCGAGGTAAACTTTTAAAGGTTTCTTTCGTTTAGTTATTTTTTTTGCAGATCGAGTGGTTCTTGCAAGATGAAATCGCCGTTTTTCTCATCGATTCCGTCCCTATAACGGAATCGACTTTAAATTTCGTCGTTAACCATGTGATTAGTTCCGAAGGGCGGCGATACAGCTGCATCCAAAATACAGTCGACCTTGAATTTGTCTTTGGACCTGAGCACAGCTTGGAAAAATTCATTCAAGTAAACTTTTTTAATTCCTCGTCTAATTTATATATCATATATCATATACCATATACCATGTACCATGTACCATGTACCATTTACCATATATTATGTACCATATACAATACATCATATACCTTGTATAATATACCATATACCAGGTTCCATGTACCATATACCATGTGCCATATACCATATACAATATATCATATACCATGTATAATATACCTTATACCACGTACCAAATACTATAAACCATATATCATATACCATGTACCATGTGCCATGTGACATATACCATATACAATATATCATATACCATGTACCATGTACAATGTACCATATACCATATACCATGTACCATATACCATGTACCATATACCATGTACCATATACCATGTACCATATACCATGTACCATATACCATATACCATGTACCATATACCATATACAATATATCATATACCATGTATAATATACCTTATACCACGTACCAAATACTATAAACCATATATCATATACCATGTACCATGTGCCATGTGACATATACCATATACAATATATCATATACCATGTACCATGTACAATGTACCATATACCATATACCATGTACCATATACCATGTACCATATACCATGTACCATATACCATGTACCATATACCATGTACCATATACCATATACCATGTACCATATACCATATACCATGTACCATGTACCATGTACCATGTACCATGTACCATGTACCATATACCATGTACCATATACCATGTACCATATACCATGTACCATAACCATATACCATAACCATATACCACATACCATATACCATGTGCCATATACCATCTACAATATATCATATACCATGTATAATATTCCATATTCTATATACCATATACCATGTACTATATACCAAATACAATATATCATACACCATATACCATATACTATATACCATATACCATGTGCCATATACCACATACCATATACAATATATCATATACCATATACAATATACCATATACCATGTATAATATACCATATACCACGTACCATATACTATAAACCATATACCATATACAATATATCATATACTATATACCGCGTACCATATACCATATACCATGTACCATAATCATATACCACATACCATATACCATGTGCCATATACCATCTACAATATATCATATACCATGTATAATAATCCATATTCTATATACCATGTATAATATTCCATATTCTATATACCATAAACCATGTACCATATACCATATACAATGTATCATATACCATATACCAAGTACCATGTACCATATACCAAGTACCATTTACCATATACAATATATCATATACCATATGCCAAATACCAAGTACCATGTACCATAAACCATATACAATATATCATATACCATATACTATATACCAAGTACCATGTACCATATACCATATGCAATATATCATATACCATATACTATATATGTACCATATACCATATACCGTTGTATATAAAAAATTTTTTTTTTTAAGGAATTCGCACTTATGAAGATTCCTGGATACTGCCTCAAACGGGAAAGCGAATATTATTATTTGGTCAAAAATCACGAACCTGTTGAAAATCAAAAACAATTTCTTCCATTCGGGAACAATTTTTGCTCCATGTTAGGTGAGTTAATTCGATCGCCTTACATTTTAATATTTTTCTTTCAGAGGACTACAGAATCTATAGCGGATCCAGCAAAAACTTGACTGATATGAAGTAAGTTTATCAATTATGTGTTTTACGATAATTTTTGCTTGATTTTTTTTTAGGAATGAATGGACAGATATGGACACTAAAGGTTTGTTTTTGAAAGTTTTGAGAAAATGTGGGAAAACTTGTTTTTTTAGCATTGCATACAAACCTTTCTTACCGATGGATCCAAGATCTCAATCAATATCGCTTTTACGTCCCAAATTTCTGGCTCATTTTAAAAATCGACGAGGACAAAGTCACTTGCTATTTTCACTGCAGGTATTCCACACTTCAAACCCTAAAATTGTAAAAACATAAATTTTTATAGATTTCTTGAAATCGATTCTGAAGAAGTTCAGCAGTATAAATATGTCTATCAAAATATTCTTGAGCAAATTGAATGGGTTTGTAAAATAGTGAACCAGACTTTGTTGTTGAATAGCCTTCATGAGACCAGGATGTGCGATATTCTTCTAGAAACTGAAACTCCTGATGATATTTCAAAGCCGAACCAAGCACAGTTTATAAAATCGTTGGATGGTTTGTTCTCGAATGAAATTTATGGAATGAAAATGTTCTTTTTAGACAATATTGAGATCGACATGCGTGGCAACTATTCTGAGACTTCCAGCAAATTCCATGCTGGTGCATTTTCATGCCCGGCAGTCTGGCAAACCCATTTCGCTCTCCACCCTCGCCTTAAGACCGGCCCAGGGAAAACCGGACTTTCTCGCGCCATCCAAGCATTAAGGACCGTCCTCAACAGATTTTCAGTCAATAACAGAGCCAACATGTTTGTTTATCAAGATAATTCTGGAAACAACGTTTTCTACTTACGGTAATCCATATAAAAATTGGACTTTTTTAACTTTTTCTTTTTAGTTTGCATGAAAACGTCCGAAGTTCCAAAACGATGGACGACGAAAACTCGCCTGGTTCTGTTTCAAGAAGTTCGTCTATTAACTCGTTAACTTATAAAAAGCAAGAAGAAATATCAAATGTAAGCATTTTTAAAATATTAATATAAAACATAATTTTCTGTGCAGAAAGATTACAGGCCGAGGTTGAAATCTTTTGGAGAATCCATTGAAAGTTTGAAGCAAGAGGACTTCTTGACGTTGAAAGTCCATGGAATCACACCTGCAGGTTCTTTTTTTTTACATTTAGAAGGGGAATTTTGGACTTTTATGTACATATCATTGAGGTTTATGACATAAAATTGCCTCTTAAAACCTTAATTTTGACACGAAGAGCCATGAAATTGATTTTAATGCCATATTTTAGGTGCCGAAGTAAAAAATGAGTTGGTCCAAGTATTACAAAACCGACTTGATGATGCCGTATTGGAAGTCGTTTCTGTGATGTTGGCTCGGAACTCGATGTGCAAATTATCTCCCGACGATGTCCATTTTATCCAAAAACCTTATTCAAAAGCAGATCGCATTACCCAGGTATTCAATTTACAATAAAGTTTTTTATTTTATTTATTTATTTAAATCAAAAATTTTAATTTTTTTTCTATTATAATATATAAAATGACCCTTGGTCTCTAACTTGAAGAGGGGGAGGGCAATCGGGGATCAAAGGGTCAAAATGACCCTTGGTCATTATCAGACAAAAATTGAAGAGTGGGGAAGGCAATTGTGGATCATCGGGTCAAAATGACCCGTGGTCTCTATCAGACATAACTTGAAGAGGGGGAGGGCCATTGGGGGTCATGGGGTCAAAATGACCCTTGGTCTTTATCTCGAAGAGGGGGAGGGCAATTGAGGATAATCGCGTCAAAATGACCCTTGGTCTCTATCAGACAAAACTTGAAGAGCGGGGAGGAAAATTGGGGATCATGGGGTCAAAATGACCCTTGGTCTTTATCAGGAAAAACTTGAAGAGGGGGGAGGGCAATTGTGGATCATCGGGTCAAAATGACCCTTGTTGTCAGACAAAACTTGAAGAGGGAGGGGGGCATTTAGGGGTATTGGGGTCAAAATTGCCCTTGGTCTCTAACTTGAAGAGGGCTGTGGAAATTGGTGATCATGGGGGTCAAAATGACCCTTGGTCTATATCAGACATAACTTGAAGAGGGGGCAGTGCCATTGGGGGTCATGGGGTCAAAATGACCCTTGGTCTCTAACTTGAAGAGGGGGAGGGCAATTGGGGATCATGGGGTCCAAATGACCCTTGGTCTCTATCAGACAAAACTTGAAGAGCGGGGAGGGCAATCAGGGATCAAGGGGTCAAAATGACCCTTGTTCTTTATCAGACAAAACTTGAAGAGGGGGGAGGGCATTTGGGGGTATTTGGGGTCAAAATGGCCCTTGGTCTCTAACTTGAATATAGCTGTGGAAATTGGGGATAATGGGGTCAAAATGACCCTTGGTCTCTATCAGACAAAACCTGAAGAGGGTGGAGGGCAATTGCGGGTCATAGGGTCAAAATGACCCTTGGTCTCTGTCAGACAAAACTTGAAGAGGGGGGAGGGCAATTGTGGATCATCGGGTCAAAATGACCCTCGGTCTCTATCAGACAAAACTTGAAGAGGGAGGGGGGTATTGGGGGTCAAAATGACCCTTAGTCTCTATCAGACAAAACTTGAAGAGCGGGGAGGGCAATCGGGGATCAAGGGGTCAAAATGACCCTTAGTCTCTATTAGACAAAACTTGAAGAGGGTGGAGGGCAATTGCAGGTCATAGGATCAAAATGACCCTTGGTCTCTATCAGACAAAACTTGAAGAGCGGGGAGGGCAATCAGGGATCAAGGGGTCAAAATGACCCTTGTTCTTTATCAGACAAAACTTGAAGAGGGGGGAGGGCATTTGGGGGTATTTGGGGTCAAAATGGCCCTTGGTCTCTAACTTGAATATAGCTGTGGAAATTGGGGATAATGGGGTCAAAATGACCCTTGGTCTCTATCAGACAAAACCTGAAGAGGGTGGAGGGCAATTGAGGGTCATAGGGTCAAAATGACCCTTGGTCTCTGTCAGACAAAACTTGAAGAGGGGGGAGGGCAATTGTGGATCATCGGGTCAAAATGACCCTCGGTCTCTATCAGACAAAACTTGAAGAGGGAGGGGCGCATTTGGGGGTATTGGGGGTCAAAATGACCCTTAGTCTCTATCAGACAAAACTTGAAGAGCGGGGAGGGCAATCGGGGATCAAGGGGTCAAAATGACCCTTAGTCTCTATCAGACAAAACTTGAAGAGGGTGGAGGGCAATTGCGGGTCATGGGGTCAAAATGACCCTTGGTCTCTATCAGACAAAACTTGAAGAGGGAGGGGCGCATTGGGGGTATTGGGGGTCAAAATGACCCTTGGTCTCTAACTTGAAGAGGGCTGTGGAAATTGGGGATCATGGGGTCAAAATGACCCTTGGTCTATATCAGACATAACTTGAAGAGGGGGGAGTGCCATTGGGGGTCATGGGGTCAAAATGACCCTTGGTCTCTAACTTGATGATGGGGGAGTGAAATTAGGGATCATGGGGTCAAAATGACCCTCGGTCTCTATCAGACAAAACTTGAAGAGGGAGGGGTCATGGGGTCAAAATGACCCTTGGTCTCCAACTTGAAGAGGGCTGTGGAAATTGGGGATCGTGGGGTCAAAATGACCCTTGGTCTCTATCAGAAAACTTGAAGAAGGGGGAGGGCAATTGGGGGTCATGTGGTTCAAAATGACCCTTGGTCTCTAACTTGAAGTGGGGAGTGCAATTAAGGATCATGGAGTCAAAATGACCCTTGGTCTCTAACTTGAAAAGGGTTGAGGGATCATGGGGTCAAAATGACCCTTGGTCTTTATCAGACAAAACTTGAAGAGGGGAGGGGCAATTGAGGATCATGGTGTCAAAATGACCCTTGGTCTCTAACTGTGAGAGGGGGGAGGGCAATTTGGGATCATGGGGTCAAAGTGACCCTTGGTCTCCATAAAACAAAACTTGAAGAGGATGGAGGGCAATAGCATGTCATAGGGTCAAAATGACCCTGGTTGTCAGACAAAACTTGAAGAGGGGGAGGACAATTGGGGATCATGGGGTCAAAATGACCCTTGGTCTCTATCAGACAAAACTTGAAGAGGGTGGAGGGCATTGGGGTCATAGGGTCAAAATGACCCTTGTTATCAGACAAAACTTGAAGAGGGGGAGGACAATTCTGAGCCATAGGGTCAAAAAGACCCCTGTTATCAGGCAAAACTGTTCCACTGTGGTCAGACATTCCATAAACCACCTTTTTCTACCATTATTAATTTTAGTTCACCATACCAAGCTACGCTCACAGTTCATTGGAAGCTTTAGGCTTTTACATAAAACAAAATCTCTTGCAGTTTTTGTTTATTCCAAAATATACAGACAATCGAGTTCAATTTCAGGTTGGTTATCAATTTTTGACGTTTTTTTTATGTTAAAAAATTTTCAGGATTATTCTCAACCTGAGGGTTCATCGAAAAGGATTTCTGAAAACAACATTTACCTTTATAATCAAAGTCCGGTTTCTGGAAATAAGGGAATAGCATGTTTAGCGGTTTCTTTGGTCGATGGCAAAGGAAATATCATTCCGGACAGCTCATTTGTTAAACCTATAACAATCGCATGCGGAACTCAATCTTTAAGTCCGAGCGAATTCCATAAATTGACGAGCACAGAAGTGACCGATTTGGACAGCATTGAAAGTAATAGTCCAGTCAAACTAAGCCTGGGGGTGGAAAAAAATATGGTATTTCGTTTCTCTACGGAAATAGGGGTTGGTCCCCTGATTAACCACAAAAAAGTCCATAACTGAAACGCTCGTGCGTTTTTAATGCGATTTTCTTCGTTTTTTCCTAATATCTCGAAAACCGTAGGTCGTAGGCGAAAAGATTTTTAGTACAAAATTAAAGATAATTAAATTTCCTATAATTTTGAGCTGATACGATTTTTTGTAGGACCAAACGTATCGGAGCTACGAGGTTGCAAAAAACCATGGTTTTCTATTTTGACGTCTGAAGGACAAAAGACGTCATCTAATCAAAAAAGTGTACTTAATAAAAGTTGTAGAGAATTAAATTACCTTTAAGAACCAACCCTCAAAAAAAAATTAACGGTCAAAAGTCGGGGGTGGGGGTAAATTTAAAAAAATTTCAAAAAAAAATTTCATTCAAAAATTTAAATTTCAAAAAAATGAATAAAAAAAAAATTATGGTTTATAAAATTTGCTACAAATTTGATTTACTAAGATTTTTTGTAGGACCAAACGTTTCTGAGCTACGAGGTGACAAAAAAGCGGGATTTTAGAGTTTTTCCTATGAAAAAAGTCAGATTTCAGTAAAGTCGGAAAAAAACATGGAAGGCGTTATCTAATCAAAAAAGCATGCTAAGTAAACGTTGTAGAGAATTCAATTTCCATTCAAAATCAAGCATCGAGAATCAATTAACGATCGACAGGTAGGGATGGGGGTAAATTTCAAAACACTCAAAAAAATTCAGTCAAAAAATTTTATTGAAAAAATTCAAATTTCAAAAAATTGTATAAAAACAAAATTATAGGTTATTAAATTTTCTACAAATATGACCTAGTAAGATTTTTTGTAGGACCAAACGTATCTGAGCTACCTTTTGGAGGTCCTTTTGGAGTAAAAATGTATTTTTGAAATTTACCCCCACCCCTACCTGTTGATTTTTAATTGATTCTCGATAGTTGATTTTAAATGAAAATTGAATTCTCTACAACGTTTACTTAGTACACTTTTTAGATTAGATGACGTCTTCCCTCCTTCAGAGGTCAAAATAGAAAACCCCGGTTTTTTGCCACCTCGTAGCTCAGATACGTTTGGTCCTACAAAAAATCTTAGTAAATCAAATCTGTAGAAAATTGTATATGCTTTAATTTTGTTTTTATAAATTTTTTTGAAATTTCAATTTTTGAATGAAATTTGTTTTGAAATTTACCCCCACCCCTGCCTATTTATCGTTAATTGCTTTTTGAGAGTTGTTTTCAAAAGTTAATTAAATTCTCTACAACTTTTATTAAGTCCACTTTTTTGATTAGATGACGTCTTCTGTCCTTTAGAGGTCAAAATAGAAAACCCCGGTTTTTTGCGACCTCGTAGCTCAGAAACGTTTGGTCCTACGAAAAAATCATATTAGCTAAAAATTATAGCAAATTTAATTATCTTTAATTTTGTACTAAAAATTATTTCGCCTACTATTTACGGTTTTCGAGATATTGGTGGAAAAACGAAAAAAATCACCTTAAAAACGCTCCAGACTCCAATCCTCGCGTTTTTCGGGGACTTTTTTGTGGTTAATCATGGGACCAACCCCTACAAATTTCCGTAGAGAAACAAAATAAATTATTTTTGGGCTTAGTTTGACTGGACTATAAATCTGGTTGCTGAAATGAATTTTAATTTATCATTTTATAGGCAATTCTGTTATGATGGAAGTGCGGATGTGGAAGCAGGGTAGGGTCAATATGGAAGCATTGATTCAGAAGCTTAAAGGGATCGTCCAGTTTTCTTTATGGGACCTACTTATCGAGCACCATCTACTTAACACTCCAGTCAACATGAAAGTTTTCGGTTTGTTTTTTCATATTTAAAAATTTTAATTCTTTTCTCAGATCATTGCATCGGCGAAGAAAAGGAATGTTTGAACAATTTCTTTTACAAAGATATGTTGAGTTGGCTTCAATTTGGGCATGAAATTAATGTCCCCGCTGTTAAAACCCATACTATCAAATTAACCACAAGGTATGTCATATTTTAGTATTTATGGGTCTCGCCACAGTGTTTCGATTACTTTATTATTGAATTTGACAAAAGTTGGGGCAGTTTCGGGGACATAGGGTCAAAATGACCCTTGGCCTTTATCAGACAAAACTTTGTCTATCATTCTATGTAGGGGGAGGAGGGCAATCGGCGGTTTTGTGAGGACAATTAGGGATCATGGGGTCAAAATGACCCTTGGTCTCTATCAGACAAAACTTTGTCTATGCTACCATCTGTGAAGGGGGAGGAGGGAAATTGGCGGTTTTGTGAGGACAATTAGGGATCATGGGGTCAAAATGACCCTTAATCTCTATCAGACAAAACTTTGTCTATGCTACCATCTGTGAAGGGGGAGGAGGGAAATTGGCGGTTTTGTGAGGACAATTAGGGATCATGGGGTCAAAATGACCCTTGGTCTCTATCAGACAAAACTTTGTCTATGCTACCATCTGTGAAGGGGGAGGAGGGAAATTGGCGGTTTTGTGAGGACAATTAGGGATCATGGGGTCAAAATGACCCTTGGTATTTATCAGACGAGATGTGTGCAGTGAATGAGGGGTCATAGGGTCAAAATGGCCCTTGGCCTTTATGAGAGAAAACTTTGTCTATCATCCATGTAGGTTAGGGGTTTCATCGAGATGTGTGCAGTCAATGGGGGGGTCATAGGGCCAAAATGACCCATGGTCTTTATCAGATAAAACTTGAAAAAGGAGGAGGTCAATTGGGGGTTTCATCAAGATCTGTGAGGAGAATAAGGGGTCATAGGGTCAAAATGACCCTTTGTCTCTAACTTGAAGAGGGGAGGCCCAATGGGGGATCATGGGGTCAAAATAACCCTTGGTCTCTATCAGTCAAAACTTGAAGAGGTGGGGGGGGGTAATTGGGGGTCATAGGATCAAAATGACCCTTGGTCTTCAACTTGAAGAGGGGGGCAATGGGCGATCATGGGGTCAAAATGACCCTCGGTCTCTATCAGTCAAAACTTGAAGAGGTGGGGGGGGGTAATTGGGGGTCATAGGATCAAAATGACCCTTGGTCTTCAACTTGAAGAGGGGGGCAATGGGGGATCATGGGGTCAAAATGACCCTCGGTCTCTATCAGTCAAAACTTGAAGAGGTGGGAGGGCAATTGGGGGTTTCATCAAGATCTGTGAGGAGAATAAGGGGTCATAGGGTCAAAATGACCCTTGGCCTCTAACTTGAAGAGGGGAGGCCCAACGGGGGGATCATGAGGTCAAAATAACCCTTGGTCTCTATCAGTCAAAACTTGAAGAGGTGGGAGGGTAATTGGGGGTCATAGGGTCAAAATGACCGTTGGTCTCCAACTTGAAGGGGGGGAAATGGGGGGATCATGGGGTCAAAATGACCCTTGGTCCTTATCAGTCAAAACTTGAAGAGATGGGAGGGAAATTGGGGATCATAGGGTCAAAATGACAATCAGTCTTTATCAGACAAAGCTTTAAGAGAGGGGAGGGAAATTGCAATCATGGGGTCAAAATGACCCTTGGTCTCTATCAGTCAAAACTTGAAGAGTTGGGAGGGCAATTGGGGGTCATAGGGTCAAAATGACCCTTGGTCTCTAACTTGAAGAGGTGGGAGGGCAAATGGAGGTCATAGGGTCAAAATGACCCTCAGTCGTTATCAGACAAAACGTAAAGAGGGGAGAGGGAAATTAGGGGTCATGGGGTCAAAATGACCCTTGGTCTCTAACTGGAATAGGGGTGGGCTGGGGGGATCATGGAGTCAAAATAACCCTTGGTCTCTATCAGTCAAAACTTGAAGAGGTCGGAGGGTAATTGGGGGTCATAGGGTCAAAATGACCCTTGGTCTCTAACTTGAAGAGGGGGACAATGGGGGTCAAAATGATCCTTGGTCTCTATCAGTCAAAACTTGAAGAGGTGGGAGGGCAATTGGGGGTCGTAGGGTCAAAATGACCCTCAGTCTTTATCAGACAAAACTTAGAGGGGGAGGGAAATTGGGGGTCATGGGGTCAAAACGACCCTTGGTCTCTAACTGGAATATGGGTGGGCTGGGGGGATCATGGGGTCAAAATAACCCTTGGTCTCTATCAGTCAAAACTTGAAGAGTTGGGAGGGCAATTGGGGGTCATAGGGTCAAAATGACCCTTGGTCTCTAACTTGAAGAGGGGTGCAATGGGGGATCATGGGGTCAAAATGACCCTTGGTCTCTATCAGTCAATACTTGAAGAGGTGGGAGGGCAATTGGGGGTCATAGGGTCAAAATTACCCTCAGTCTTCATCAGACAAAAGGTTAAAGCGATATGTAGATGCTTTAATAAAATTATTGTCTTTAAATATTTGAATATATTTTCCGACTGACTTTTTTTAATTACATATGTATTTTCTTTTCTACATATGTTTGTAGCTGTACGTTGTCCGCTACAAGGTAAAGAGGGGAGAGGGAAATTTGGGGTCATGGGGTCCAAATGACCCTTGGTATATAACTCGAAGAGCGGGGAGGGCAATCATGGATCATGGGGTCAAAATGACCCTTGGTCTCTATCAGTCAAAACTTGAAGAGTTGGGAGGGCAATTGGGGGTCATAGGGTCAAAATGACCCTCAGTCTTCATCAGACAAAAGGTAAAGAGTGGAGAGGGAAATTTAGGGTCATGGGGTCAAAATGACCCTTGGTATATAACTCGAAGAGCGGGGAGGGCAATCATGGATCATGGGGTCAAAATGACCCTTGGTCTCTATCAGTCAAAACTTGAAGAGTTGGGAGGGCAATTGGGGTCATAGGGTCAAAATGACCCTCAGTCTTTATCAGACAAAACGTAAAGAGGGGAGAGGGAAATTGTGGTCATGGGGTCATAATGACCCTTGGTCTATAACTCGAAGAGTGGGAGAGCAATCATGGATCATGGGGTCAAAATGACCCTTGTTATCAGACAAAACTTAGTTCCACTGTGGTCAGACATTCCATAAACCACCTTTTTCTATCATTATTAATTTGTTTTTGTTTTTTTTAGGCATACAGTTAGTATAACATTAAGAGAGGTAAAAAATTTGATACAACTCCATGAACCGAACACCCATGTTTTTTGCGAAAACATGGATAAAACTGGAGCTTATGTATACACGGGTGAATATGAAATACCCTCTATATCTACATGTTACCTCATTTCTAGTAACGCACCCATGTATACTAACCTTTATGATGCGGAATCTCATGGTTCCATCGATTTTGAATCAAAAAGTAACCTATATTTGTTATCGTTTTTTCTTTTTTATGCGAGAATTCATTCTCATATCGATGATTTTATTGTTTAGATTCGGTCACAATCCCTAAAATACCGTCGTACGCTTTGTCCTCGAATGATGGAACCCAATTTGCACCTCGTCACAGGTTTCTCATAGCCTTAATAACCAATGAACAGGTAGATTGTTCAAATTTAACAAATTAAACTCCAAAAGATGCAAAACGATTGAAAATTCGTGTCGGAAACAATTAAGGGGGATCCGACATCAAAATTCTACCAAGTGTGCGAGAGAGAGGGAAGATGCCCAAAAGTAGTTTCCTCGTTTTGGGCACTAAAAATGGTCGGAAATTTTTTTTGAAAAGCGCGTTCTCATTCTTTTGGAAAACTACGTACTGTTTAGGGGGCAGTTTTTCCGGAAAAATTTTCCTCGGGAAAATAGAAAATCCAATTTTCCACCAAAACAGAAATTTTGAAAAAAACAGGTAGTCATCTTGTAGGTTTTGACGAGCTGATTTCAAATATGCTAATATTAAGAAGATCGGATGAATAGATTCGTCGGTACGAGATTTTTAAGGATTAGATGGTGCGGGGAAGGGGAGTTATATTTTGGGGAAGTAAAGATGACACATCACTCTTACTCCTTCAAGGTCATCGAACTTTTCAAACGGCTTAATTTTTTTCTCTCTATTGTGAGATTGTTAGGTAGATTTTTTTTTCCATTTCATAATATTTAGTCAAAACCACAAAAGACTCATGATTTTTTTTCCAATATTCCCCAAAAATTTAGTTTTTTTTTTCTTTTCTTTCTAAACATATTTTAAGGCTGTTTTTCACTTAAAACCTTAAAATCGACATTTTAAAAGCCAAATTATCGTCCAAAAACCTCAAAATCAACATTTTTAAAGCCCAATTTTCGTCCAAAAACCTCAAAATCAAAGTTTACATAGCCTTTTTTCGTACAAAATCTCAAAATCAAGGTTTTAAGAGCCCAATTTTCGACAAAAACCTCAATATCAACTTTTGTAATGCCCAATTTTTGTCCAAAATCCTCAAAATCAAAGTTTTAAGAGCCATATTTTCGTCAAAAAACTCAAAATCAACAATTGTAAATTCGCGATCGTAGATTTCAGAAAATTTTATAAAAACAAAACTAAAGATTATTAAGTTTGCTACAAATTTGATCTAATAAGATTTTTTGTAAGAGCAAACGTTTCTGATCCACGAGGCGACAAAAACCGCTGGATTTTCGATTTTTACCGATGAAAAAGTCAGATTTTAGAAAAGTCAGTCTGCAAAGGATAAAAATTTAAAATTACAGAATGATAACATTGTAGAAAATAAAGCAGGCAAATGGTTTCTTGAAATAAAAACCGGTTTGAAGAATCCTGACCTTGACAAAGGGAAAATTTATCTTTTCTCCCCGCCCCCCTCATTGAACTCCCCGGAACCCCGCAGCATCTAAGCCTTAAAAATCTCGTACCGACGAATCTATCCATCCGATCGTCTTAATATTAGCATATTTGGAATCAGCTCGTCAAAACCTACAAGATGACTACCTGTTTTTTTAAAAATAAAGTTTTGGTGGAAAATTGCATTTCCTATTTTTCCGAGGAAAAATTTTCCGGGAAAACCGCTTTCTAAACAGTGCGTAGTTTTCCGAAAGAATGAATACGCTCTTTTCAAAAAAAATTTCCGACCATTTTTAGTGCCCAAAACGAGGAAACTAATTTTGGGGGTGATAGTGCTGCGATCTCTTGAATGAGAAACAAACAATTCTGGAGGGAGAATCCCCCTTAATCGAGCCAAATTTTGACTATTTTGGACTAGAAAAGAACAGATTTTAACCTTTTTTGACAAGAAAAGGCTCATATAAGACAGATAGTGTATGTTTTTCGACGATTTTGAAGCTTATACGACCATAAAAGACCTTTTAAAGCCAGATTTTATACCTTTTTATCACAAGAAATCCATTTTGAGCCAGATTTTGTACCTTATGCACAAGAAAAGACCCTTTTAAGGATGATTTTGCATCTTTTTCGGCATGTAAAGACACTTTTTAGCCAGATTGTATACCTTTATTGGTAAGAAAGACTCTTTTTAGAGAGATTGTGAACCTTTTTGTGCAGAAAAGACCCTTTTAAGCCGGATTTTTTACGTTCTTTTTCACTAGGAAGACCCTTTTCAGCCAGATTACTGACCTTAGCAACAAAAAAGACCCTTTTTAGGCTGATTTCGTTTAATTTTCGACAAGAAAAGGTACCTTTTAAGAGATTTTGAACTTTATTTGACCAAAAAAGACCCTTTTAATCCTATTTTTGGACCCTTTGGCAAGAAAGACCCTTTTTAGCCTGATTTTGGACGTTTTCCACAAGAGAAGACCTCTTTATAGGCTAATTTTGCATCTTTTTTTGGTAAGAAAATACATTTTTCAGTCAGATTTTGTCCATTTTTTGACAAGAAAGACGCTTATCAGCCAGATTTTAACCTTTTTCCACTAGAAAATGCATTTTTAAGCCAGATTTTAGCACCATTTTTCACAAAAATGACCCTTTTTAGCAAGATTTTGAACATTTTCTACAATAGAAGACCCTTTGTAGGCAGATTTTGTATATTTTTCGATAAAAAAGACCCTTTTTGGTGAGATTTTCTACATTTTTTGACAAAAAAGACCCTTTTCTGTCAAAAAAAATAGGTAGAAAATCTGGATGATAGAGGTCTTTTTTGTTGAAAAATGAACAAAATTTGGATGAAAAGAGTTTTTTTTGTTGAATACTTTACAAAATCTGGCTAAAAAGTGTCTTTTCTTGTCGAAAAAGATGCAAAATCAGCCTATAAAGGGTCTTCTTTTGTAGAAAAGGTTCAAAAACAGACTAAAAAGGGTCTTTTTCTGTCGAAAAAGGTAGAAAATCTGGATGATAGAGGTCTTTCTTGTTGAAAAATGAACAAAATTTTGATGAAAACTGTCTTTTTTTGTCAAAAAATGTAGAAAATCTCACCAAAAAGGGTCTTTCTGAACGAAGAATATACAAAATCTGGCTAAAAAGTGTCTTTTCTTGTCGAAATTTGTATATTCTGAAAAAACCCCTTAAAGAATGACCCTTTTTAGCCAGATTTTGAACTTTTTCTACCAGAAAAGACCCTTTTTAGGCTGATTTTGCATCTTTTTCGACAAGAAAAGACACTTTTAAGCCAGTTTTGCATACTCTTCGTTAAGAAAGACCCTTTTTTAGTGAGATTTTCTACATTTTTTGACAAAAAAAGACCCTTTTTATCCAAATTTTGTTCATTTTATGGACAAGAAAGACCCATTTCGTCCGTATTTTGTACCTTTTCCACAAAGAAAAGAGAAATGCGGTTTTTTTCGTTTTCTGAGGTGAATTTTCAATCGATTTTCATTCCGAAAAATGTTTTCGATTCCGCAATTTTCGGTGATCCCCTAATTATTTCAGGTTGTTGTGTATTTGTACAATTGGAGCAAAGAAAAGATCGAAAACCTCACAAAACTTCTGACCCAACTCGGCCTATGGTTGAGCGCACGATCGAACTTTTTAATCGGAATCCTCACACAGAAAATGGGACTTTTCCACAATCAGCCGTTCGCTCGAAAATCGACTCCTCAGGTATATTTCATTCTAAATTATATAAATTAACCTTTTCGTAGCTTCCTTGCCATGACGGGACCGAACTTGAAAGCCTTTTAACCTTCATGCCTACATCGACCAATAGAAAGAACCCATCGGCCAACTTGTCCAATATGGTGCACATTTTAAAAGACGCCGACCCAATCCCTGCGAACAAAAATTGTGGCGACCCCGTCATCTCTAGCGTCTGCCAAATCATGGATGTGAAAGCCAGGGATAAAAGTGGTAATTAAACTCATCATAAAATATGCTTTTTCTAATTTTTTTATTGAAGAACATCAAGATAAACTTCATCTTATGTGGCAAAGCCGAGGTGTGACACCGTACATTCCGCTGGCTGAAGAAGTCCTCGAGTTATTCCTCGCTTATTCTCGACCCATTCATTATTGCCTCACGCCTCTTCTTTTTCATCCAAAGTAAAATTCAATATTTTTTAAACAATTTCATCATTTTTCTTCAGGTGGCGACTCGAATCGGCAGCCACAAGGGACAATTCGTTGCTTATTAAATCTAATGTGGTTAACGTAAGAAAATAAATAAAATTTTTTCGGTTTTTCGCCAATATCTCGAAAACCGTAGGTCGTAGGCAAAATACTTCTTAGTACAAAATTAAAGCTTATTAAATTTCCTACAATTTTGAACTAAACAAATTTTTTGTAGGACTAAACGTATCTGAGCTACGAGGCCACGAAAAAAGCGGGACTTGCAATTTTGACCTCTAAGTGAGGGAAATCTTCATCTAATCAAAAAGTTTATTTCGTAAAAGTTGTAGAGAATTCAATTACCATTCAAAAACATTTCTTAAAAAGCAATTAACGATCAATATGTAGTGGTGGGGGCGCAAAATTGGAAAAAAAATAAAAAAGATTTTTATGAAAAAAAAATTAAAATTTTAAAGGCAAAATCAAAGGTCAGAATCACCAGAATCAAGACAATAAATTTTTGTTTAATTTTCCCCCCACCCCTACCTATTGATCGTTAATTCCTTTTTGAGAAATGATTTTTAATGGTAATTGAATTCTCCACAACTTTTACGAAATAAACTTTTTGATAAGATAAAGATTTCCCTCATTTAGAGGTCAAAATTGCAAGTCCCTCTTTTTTTGTCGCCTCGTAGCTCATAAACGTTTGGTCCTACAAAAAATCTGTTAAGTTCAAAATTGTAGCAAATTTAATAAGCTTTAATTTTGTCCTTAACATTTTTTCGCCTACGACCTACGGTTTTCGAGATATTGGCGAAAAACCTTATTTTTTCCGCTCCAGGTGTAGATTAATATCAAGATTTCAGGTCATGGACTATTCTCTCGATTTTTTTTGGCATCAAAATTTTTGTTCGAATTTCATGAACGAGTATAAACAATATTTACAAACTTTGGGCTACATTGCTGTTCAAGCTGTACCAAGTACTCCACGGAGGGTGTAAGCATAAAATAAATGAATTTTTCGTCAAAATTTTTTTTTAGAGGAAAAGTGATCAAAAATGAGGATGACATAAAATGTTTTCTTCAAAAGTCATTATTGGGTGGGATTGTAATGTTGGAGATTTCATTGCTCGAACCATTTTTTCAAGTCAAACTTCATGCCATTGAGTATTCGAGGCTGCAGCCGAAGCCGTCCACGAGCTGGCTTTCTCAGGTAATGAAACTTGAAAAATGTGCAAAAAAAAACAATTTTTTTTAGATTTTGCTTAATTTTTTGGATGAATGTGACAGAGTTAAGGTGTCGATGCATCTTCATTCATTTACGTATGACTTCCATTTGAGGTGTTTACAGTCTTATATTTCGGGCGAAAGTTCACCTTTGGTGCGCGATTATCACCTCACTAGCTTTTTAGACGATTTCCTTAAGTATTATCCAAAAGCGCCCAATTTTGCCCGCAGTTTAGCTTCTTGCGGTAAGTTTTTTTGATTTTAAAATATTTTTTATGAATTTTTTTAGGTTCTTTGTGTGTTTCGAATCTGTCGACTCAACCTCAGCAGCTTTTCCATTATTTGCTCAGCCATGAAAAGGATTATCAGATGGAAGTTTTGAGGATGATACCGCATGATGCTTCTTCAGACTCTGGATACTCTTCTAAGGTGAATTCGCGGTTTTTGTGGCGATAATCATTTCAATTTTAGGAAAATGAGTTTATCCTTGTTCAATTTGGATTGACTGGGAAGGATATTGGTGAAGGGAAGCAGAACTTTAATGTCACCTCGATAGTCGCTTTTGAGAAAAGCAGCACAAGGACGGTGATTAAATTGAACTACTACGTCATTTTAACGTCGGGAAGGTAAATTTGAAAAGGGAACTGAAACCCTCGACCCAAATTTTTTATGTTTCCAGGGATGTATATCCAAAATCCAATCCCGAGCGTAAGTTAGGCAAATTTTGTACAGTTTCGACAGCGAACAACCTTTACTTTTCAAAATTGCCGAAAACCCAAAGTTCGGTCGATGCGCAGCTTGATTTTATAAAACAGCTCGAACCTGATCAGTCGGAGGCTACGATTGACGATCGGTTATTGATCAGGTTAGTCTTTTTCAAATTGGGGGGGTCCAAATTGGCTTAGTAAGCGTGATTTTTGGCTATTCTTTCTCCATTATCTTTTTCCCCTAACCGGGAATTTTGGTTTTTTCGCAATATCTCGCAAAAAAAAAGGAAGGAAGGAAAAATATTCAAGATTTAGAACAGTTTTTGACAAGGAAAGACCCTTTAACGCAGTATTTTAAACCTTTTTTGACTCAAAAGACCCTTTTGTGCCAGATTTCGAACCTTATTCGACACGATAAGACCCCTTTCAGCCAGATTTTGACTATCATCGGTCAAGAAAGACCATTTTCTGCCTGATTATTGTACCTTATTTGGCAAGGAAAGACCCTTTTCAGACAGATTTTAAACCTTATTCAATAAGGAAAGACCCTTTCCAGCCTTATTCAGTAAGAAAAGACCCTTTCCAGCCTTATTCAATAAGAAAAGACCCTTTTCAACTAGATTTTAAACCTTATTCAATAAGAAAAGACCCTTTCCAGCCTTATTCAATAAGAAAAGACCCTTTCCAGCCTTATTCAATAAGAAAAGACCCTTTCCAGCCTTATTAAATAAGAAAAGACCCCTTTACAGCCTTATTCAATAAGAAAAGACCCTTTCCAGCAAGATTTTGAACCTTATTCATGAAGAAAAGACCCTGTTCTGCCAGATTCGAACCTTATTCGACAAGAAAAGACCCTTTTCAGGCAGATTTTAAACCTTATTCAATAAGAAAGACCCTTTCCAGCCTTATTCAATAAGAAAAGACCCTTTCCAGCCTTATTCAATAAGAAAAGACCCTTTCCAGCCTTATTCAATAAGAAAAGACCCTTTCCAGCCTTATTCAATAAGAAAAGACCCTTTCCAGCCTTATTCAATAAGAAAAGACCCTTTCCAGCCTTATTCAATAAGAAAAGACCCTTTCCAGCCTTATTCAATTAGAAAAGACCCTTTCCAGCTTTGTTCAATTAGAAAAGACCCTTTCCAGCTTTGTTCAATAAGAAAAGACCCTTTCCAGCAAGATTTTGAACCTTATTCATTAAGAAAAGACCCTGTTCTGCCAGATTCGAACCTTATTCGACAAGAAAAGACCCTTTTCAGCCAGATTTCGAACCTTATTCGACAAGAAAAGACCCTTTTCAGCCAGATTTTAAACCTTATTAAATAAGAAAAGGCCCTTTTCAGCCAGATTTTAAACCTTATTCAATAAGAAAAGACCCTTTCCAGCCTTATTCAATAAGAAAAGACCCTTTCCAGCCTTATTCAATAAGAAAAGACCCTTTCCAGCCAGATTTTGCACCTTAATCAATAAGAAAAGACCCTTTCCAGCCAGATTTTGAACTTTATTTAATAAGAAAAGACCCTTTTCTGCCAGATTGGAACCTTATTTGACAAGAAAAGGTCCTTTCCAGCCAGATTTTGAAACTTAATCAATAAGAAAAGACCCATTTCTGCCAGATTCGAACCTTATTCGACAAGAAAAGACCCTTTTCAGCCAGATTTTAAACATTATTCAATAAGAAAATACCCTTTCCAGCCTTATTAAGTAAAAAAAGACCCTTTTCAGCTAGATTTTTAACATTATTTAATAAGAAAAGACTCTTTTCAGCCTTATTCAATAAGAAAAGACCCTTTTTACCTAGATTTTAATCATTATTCAATAAGAAAAGACCCTTTCCAGTCAGATTTTAAACCTTATTCAATAAGAAAAGAGTCTTTCCAGCCTTATAAAGACCCTTTCCAGCCAGATTTTAACTTTGTTCAATAAGAAAAGACCCCTTTTTGTTGATTCCATACCTTTTTTTGACTAGAGAGACCCTTTTCTGCCAGATTCGAACCTTATTCGACAAGAAAAGACCCTTTTCAGCCAGATTTTGAACCTTATTCAATAAGAAACGACCCTTTCCAGCCAGATTTAGCACTTTTTAATATTTTTCCAGGCAAGAATCCGTGAATTACTTAGGATATTATTCATCCCACGAACAACTCATGCAGCAACTAATGGAATCTGAGTCTTCCAAGGTCAAAAAGCATATCGAAATGATGGTCAATAAAGGTTCAGTCGACTGCCGAATTCATTTACTTTGGAATAAACTTCTCTCCAACCCTCCAAACGTATATATCAAACATTAATTTTTCTCAAATAATAATTCTTTTTTTTAGAATTCTTTGACCTACTGTGAGCTTTTCGAGCTCAGAGATCTTGCCCATATTCAAAAATTGTTGGACATGGACAAACGTCTGAGCCAGATACTCGTCCAGCCTTTTTCTTGGTATCAAGGTCTCATGAAAATTTTAATGGCGAAATATACGGACAAATGTAAAGTTTTCGTTTCTCCGGACAACAATATTCAGCATCTACTCATCCTTCATCCTCGATTTTTAGACGGATTCGTCATGTTGACTTTAGATTCTGCTAAAAGTTCAGGAGTACGTTTCTATAGTCTAATATAACAGAGTATTTTGACATTTCACCAAAAGTCCAAAACTTCAAGAAATCGAATTTTTTTTTTTGATCGCCTGTAAAAACTTGTCTATTGGACTGATTTTATCAATCTTTTTTTTAATCGACGCAGAATTTTGTCTTCTTTAAATCACTACTTAAGTGTTTTCCTCAAAAAAGTTGCCGTTTTCGAGTTAAATGCAAAAAACTGAAAAAAGTCCAAAACTTCAAGAAATCGATTTTTTTTTGATCGCCTGTAAAAACTTGTCTATTGGACCGATTTTATCAATCTTTTTTTTAATCGACGCAGAATTTCGTCTTCTTTAAATCACTACTTAAGTGTTTTCCTCAAAAAAGTTTCCGTTTTCGAGTTAAATGCAAAAAACTGAAAAAAGGTCCAAAACTTCAAGAAATCGAATTTTTTTTTCGATCGCCTGTAAAAACTTGTCTATTGGACCGATTTTATCAATCTTTTTTTTAATCGACGCAGAATTTCGTCTTCTTTAAATCACTACTTAAGTGTTTTCCTCAAAAAAGTTGCCGTTTTCGAGTTAAATGCAAAAAACTGGAAAAAGTCCAAAACTTCAAGAAATCGAATTTTTTTTTCGATCGCCTGTAAAAACTTGTCTATTTGACTGATTTTATCAATTTTTTTTTAATCGACGCAGAATTTCGTCTTTTTAAATCACTACTTTAGTGTTTTCCTCAAAAAAGTTTCCGTTTTCGAGTTAAATTCAAAAAACTGAAAAAAGTCCAAAACTTCAAGAAATCGAATTTTTTTTTTGATCGCCTGTAAAAACTTGTCTATTCGACCGATTTTATCAATCTTTTTTTTAATCGACGCAGAATTTCGTCTTCTTTAAATCACTACTTAAGTGTTTTCCTCAAAAAAGTTGCCGGTTTCGAGTTAAATGCAAAAAACTGAAAAAATTCGCGGTTTTTCGCCTTCCAAAAACAATAAAATCTTTCACAC